>CM046661.1:179266392-179322881 GCA_025594165.1 Tamias sibiricus | reverse complement strand
GGCGCAGACCTCCTCCGCAATCTCGCTCAAGTCCATCGAGATCTCTCCGGCCAAGTCTCGCAAGTCCCGGGGCCAAGTTTGGAAGGCGCCACTGCCCAAACATTTCCAAAAGCCATAATGCCCCGTAGTCAACCGCCAATTTAAGTCATCTCCCGCCAAACTGGGCTCCTGCAGTAGAGTCAGCACTTCCTGAGGAAAAGATCCAAGAACTAAACCATCAGAACCGGCTCCAGGCCCGGCTGCACCAGCCACCAGACACGTGGCCACTGAGACTGCCCAGGCCGGATGAGGGGCAGGGCCTCCTCCAAGAAGGGATCCCTAGGGGCCAGGGGACAAATGTCCCTCACCATGGGCAGGAGCAGGGACGGAACAGAGGGCCTTTGCCCACCTGCCCAGAAGCGGAGAGTTGCACATTTCATGAGCTGCGGGCTGCCAGTGACGGTTCCCAGAGAACCGTGGCAGCACCGCGAGGATGCTTGGACTTCAAGGTTGAGGTGGCTGTGTCACAAGTTCTGTCCCCCAGCCATCCCTGCGGACCAACAGGCCAGCTGTTTAAAAGGACACGGGGGCTGCAAAACACCGGGTCCTCTGAGTGGACAAGATATCCTGTGGAGAGCACCCTTCTGCAGACCCGCACCCACAAATACCCGCCAGCAGCCCGCCTCCACCCACCAGCACCCGCCCGCACCAGCGCCCCGCACCTGCCTGCACCCACCCACACTCACCAGCACCCGCCTTCAACTGCCTGCACCCACCTACACACGCCTGCACCGCCTCGCACCAGCCCGCACCTGGCACCCATGCCCACACTCACCAGCACCCGCCTGCACCTGCCCTGCACCCACCACTCACCCACCTGCACCCTGCCTGCCACCCACCTGCCACCCAACCCACACTCACCAGCACCGCCTGCACCCGCACCACCTACACCCAACTGGCACCTGCCTACACCCACCCCACACTCACCAGCACCCGCCTGCACCCACCTGCACCCACCCACACTCCACCAGCAACTGCCCCGCCCGCCACCCGCACCCACCTACACCCACCTGCACCCCGCCTGCACCCACCCCACACTCACCAGCACCCGCCTGCACCCCACCCACACTCACCAGCACCCGCCTGCACCGGCCTAGCATCCCGCCCCACACTCACCAGCACCAGGCCTGCACCCACCCACACCAGCCCGCACCCGCCTTCAAGCTGTCCTGCACCCACCACACTCCACCAGCACCCGCCTGCACCCACCCCACACCAGCCCGCACGCAGCCTTCAACTGCCTGCAACCCACCCACACTCACCAGCACCGCCTCCTGCACCCCACCCACCACCAGCCCGCACAAGCCTGCTACTGCCTGCACCCACCACACACTCAACCATGCAAACCCGCCTGCACCTTCCTGCACCCACCCAAACTCACCAGCACACACGCCTGCCACCTTCCAGCAACCCACCCACACTCACCACAAGCTCCCCGCCCTGCACCCTCCAGCACCCACCTGCACCTTCCTGCAACCCACCCAGCAACTCACCAGCAACACCGCATGCCACCCACCCCACACTCACCAGCACTGCCTGCACAACCAACCTCACCCCACCTGCACCCGCCCGCACCCACCATGCATCCCGCCCGCACCCACCCACCGCCCACCAGCATCCTGGCACCGCTGCCACCCGTCCCCAGCAGAGCCCTGCAAACCTCCCCACTGCCACGGCCCACTCAGCTGATGCCTGGAGAGGGGACCCCTCCTCCTCAATTCTCTCTCCCTCCACCTCCGCTCGCCCAGGATTCCTCATCTGGCTGGCTGCGGAGCCGCTCTGGGCACAACGTTCCTCAAGGTGAAGAAATGCAGGCCACTGTCCCCCCTCCCTAGTTCTGCAGCTCCACTCTCCCGTTAATGCCAGTGACAACGCCCTCTCTGCCACAGCAGCGACAGCAATCCTTTCTCCACACCTCATCCACGCTTTCTCGCTCTCCCCTGAGGCTTGGTCCCCTCTTCCTGGTCTCGTGCCATCAGTACTTGAGGACTGGGGTCCACGCCATGGTCTCCCTCAGGACTGCTTCTCGGGTCAGAATGTTGACCGCCACACGGGACTCCCACCGGTCAACCACTGCTGCTGTTTGGGGTGTCTGCTGTCACCATCCTGAGACCTCACCTTGGTGGCCCTCCAGACCAGCAGGGCAGGCAAAGAGCCCCAGGCTCTGGACATGCGCCCCGAGGTGGGACTCCTCACCTGGACACTCGCTGCCCACTGCCCTGACTTTCCCTTTGTCGCAGTTTCCCCTTCCGACAACAGAAGCTGTGAAAGTCCCTGCCTCGCGGCTCCGGCTCCGAGGGGTCAGTCAGCTCAGCGTGGAGAAGGACAGTGGACACCACTGCAGCGGCCCTCCTTCCTGCCTCCTGCCCGCCAGGGCCGGCCTCGCCCAGCGGGGACGTCCTTGTGTGCTCACACAAAGCCCCGAGGGCGCGTTCTGGACCCCTGCGGGGCCTCCGCTGCCGCCCCCCCGCGCCTGCCCGCTGCCGGCCGAGGCGGGACTCCAGCCACCGGAGGAGGAGGGCGGAGGCCAGGGACCCTCTCCTCGCTGGTGACGCACCCGGGGCCAGGCCTGGCACCAGGACACCGTGCCAAGAGCATGCTCGAGGGCGCCCATGACGCCCGCCTCCGGTCCCCGCGCTCCGCGCTGAGCAGAAAGCCCCAGCGGCGCCGCGCGCCGCGCCCTCCCGCCGGCGCCCCCCGATGAGGCCGGACCCCGCGCGCCGGCCCTGGTTCGTGTGCGACATCCTGGGCATCACGATCGCCGTGAGCACCTGGTGCTGACCTTCGGCACCCGCGTGGGTAGTGATCCGCGAGCTGCTGCTGCCCGCCCGCGCGCCTGGCCTACAGCCTGGCCAACGGCGCGCTGCTGCACCTGCAGGCCGCGCTCGGGCTGGCGGCGCACGCGCCGCGCCATGCTCACCGACCCCGGCGCCGTGCCCCCCGGCCCCGCGCCCGGCGCCCCCCCAGGCCTGCTGCCTCCTGGTGCGGCTGCGCCAAGCCGCCGCGCGCGCACCACTGCAGCGTGTGCGGGCCGCTGCGTCCGCAAGATGGACCACCACTGCACGTGGGTCAACAACTGCGTGGGCGAGGACAACCAGAAGTACTAATCGTGCTCTTCACGCTGTACATGGGGCTGGCCTCGGGGCACCTGCTGCTCCTGCTGGGCGTCCCGGCCCTGCGCAGCCATGCGCGCGGCGAGTGGGCCTGGCACGGCACCGCGGCCCTCCGCGGCTCCCTCATGTACCTCTTCCCCTGGTGGCCTTGATAGTGTTCCTCTTAAATTCCACCATGTTTCGCCATGCAGATAGTACGCCATCTGCACCGACAGGACCCTCATAGAGCAGCTGCAGGGCGACAGGGGGCTGCCGCGCAAAAGGGTCCGCGTGGTCCAGCCTGAAGGCCGTCTTCGGCCACCGCGTCTCCCTGGCCTGGCTCAGCAACCCCTTTGCTCCCCCCGAGCCCCAGAGAGCACACGAGCACCACTATGTGGTCTGAGGGCCCGCTGAACCACAGCCGGGGAGGGTACCATCTCCAGTCACTGAGAGGCCCCCAGGGGGAGAGGCACAAACCAATCGCAGAGGAGACCGGAGGACAGAGAGTAAGAGACCCTGGCTCAGCTCCGGGGGCAGATGGGTGGTAGACCGCGCTCTCCAGAGAAGGCCCGAAGGCAGAGTGGAACTTGCTGCCCTTTTTGGCTTGTAATATGGAGAGCGATTCAAATGCACAAAGCTGTGAATAAAGTCCCACGGATTTGTGGCCTCCCCTGCTTATGGTTGCAGTGATTGCCGCCGGCCACCACCCCTGAGCTGCCTTGTCCGGCTCCCTAGCCCGCTGGCCCGGCACCAGCTCCTGTTCCTGCTGGATTTGCTGAGTTCACTCTTTCACTTAGGACTCTTGCTCTGTGGGGTGGCCGGAATGGCCCCTCCGTGCTTTGTCCTGTTGGCCTGCTGGTGTCTCTGTCCCGTCTGTGGCTCTTTCCTGCAGTTTTCCTGAGCAAGCTGGGGACACTGCCACCGGATGCTCCTTGGAAAGCCTTGGGGGATCCAGCCAAAAACAACCGATTTGGTGGTTGCTGTTGTTGTTTAATATTTATTTATTTTAGTTGTACACAATGCCTTCATCCCCACGACCACTCCACCGCTTGGTGCCGAGGATCAACCCGGGCCACGCACGGGCTAGGCGACCACTCCACCGCTTGAGCCACAATCCCAGCCCACCAATTTGTTTTGAGGTAACTGCGAGACCCACATGCCGGGGCTCAGAAGTAGCGAGAGGCCCCAGGACCTTCCCGGGCCCACGACAAGGCCCTGCATGGCGCACCGCCCTGAGATCTGCCCGGGGTGGACGCTCAGGTCACATCACAGAGCAGCGCGTGTGCACACGCGGGTTTGTGTATCCATCAGTCCGCTCGGGCCCTTGTGCAGAGGGGCTGCCTGTCCCTGCCCCTCGACCCAGGGGAATTCTGCCCGTTTTAATAGCGGATTCCTTTTGTTGCTAGGTGGAGCCAATGGGGTGCCGTGCTGCGGTTTTTGTTTAACCACTTGCCAACACGTGCGTAGAGGCTTCGGTGGCTCCGGGGGCCCATGTCTGGGGTGCACCCCTGGCCCGGGTATTGGGTGTCCCAGCGTCCCTCACCTTCGCGTTCCACCAGCAGGAGGAGAGGGCTCTTCCTCTGCGCCCCTGTGGTGCCCCTTGGTGTCACCCTGCTTATCTCAGCCATTGTCTCCTCCACGGCCCACTGTGCCAGCACGGGGCAGGTTGCAGGCAGACCAAGGAAGGTGCCGGAGACGCGTGGAGACCCGGGCCTTTCATGGGCTCTTTTCATCATATGATAGTAACTGGGTTCTTTTTTCTTAATTCATGAACAGAGAGAAAAATATTTAATACATTATTTGCACACAAATGCATCAGTTTATGAAATAAGAAATCATAATACAACCCAAACTTGGTTTTATTCTGCACAATTTAAAACCCATTTATCATAGTAAATATAAGGGTGAATTTTAACTTCATTTTCCATTAAGAACAAAAGTGTAGGGTGGCGTGAAGAGTACTGGGGGGGGGGGGGGGGGGGGGGGGGGGGGGGGGGGGGGGGGGAGGGTCACAACATTTCAGTTCTTGTTTTCAGCTTCATCTCTTACAACCCTGATCTAGATCCTGATTCATCATCTGTTCAATACCCAGAATTTGTTGCATTGCCTAGTTGGGTTCATTTTAACAAAATCACACACTGCAAGGAATTTGATTTCAGTCCTCATCCTAGTCCCTCCTTCCTCCCACCCCTCCTCCCCCTCCCTCCTCCCTCCTCCCTCCCCTCCCTCCCCTCTCCCTCCTCCTCCCTCCCCTCCCTCCACTCCCCTCCTCCTTCCCCTCTCCCTCCTCCCTCCCCTCCTTCCTCCTCCCGTCCTCCCTCCTCTCCCCTCCTCCTTCTCCTCCTCCTCCTCCCTCCCCCATTCTCCTCCCTACCTCCCTCCTCCCTCCCTCTCCCCACTCGCTCCTTTCCCTCCTCCCTCCTCCCTGCCCCTCCTTCTCCTCCCTCCTCCTTCTCCTCCTCCCTCTAGCCACCTCCTCTTCCCCCCTCTCCTCCTCCTCCGCCCTCCCCTAACCTTCCTCCCCCACCCTCCCCTCCTCCCTGCCTCCCTCTCCCTCCTTCCCTTCTCCTCCTCCCTCCTCCCTCCCCTTCTCTCCTCTCCTCCCCTCCTCTCTCCCCTCCTCCTTTCCCTCCTCCTCCCTCCCTCCCTCCCCTCCTTTCTCCTCCCTCCTCCCTCCTCCCTCTTCCCCTCTCCTCTTCCCCTCTCCCTCCTCCCTCCTCCCTCCCCTCCTTCCTCCTCCCTCCTCCCCTCCTCTCCCCTCCTCCTTCCCCTCCTTCCTCCCCCTTCCCCTCCTTTCTCCTCCCTCCTCCCTCCTCCCTCCTCCCTCCTCCCTCTTCCACCTCCTCTTTCCCCTCTCTCCTCCTCCCCTCTCCCTCCCCCTCTCCTCCTTCCTCCTCCCTCCTCCCTCTTCCACCTCCTCTTCCCCTCTCCCTCTCTCCCTCTCCCTCCCCTTCCTCCTCCCTCCTCCCTCCTCCCTCCTCCTCTCCCCTCCTCCTCCTCCCTCCTCCCTCCCCTCCTCCTTCCCCTCCTCCCTCCTCCTCCCCTCCTCCCTCCCCTCCTCCCCTCCTCCCTCCTCCCTCCTCCCTCCTCGCCTCCTCCTCCTCCTTCCTCCTCCTCTCCCCTCCTCCCTCCCTCCTCCCTCCTCTCCCCTCCTCCTCCCTCCTCTCTCCTCCCTCCTCTCCTTCCTCTCCTCCTCCACTGAACTTCCCTATAACTTCGTGATATCTGACCCTCCCCCACTACCTTCTTCCCTTGTTTTGCACTAGTTCCACATATGAGAGAAAACATGTGACCTTTGACTTTCTGGGTCTGGTTTATTTCACGTAGCATGATATTCTCCAGTTCCATCCATTTACCAGCAAATGCCATTATCTCATTCTTCCTTATGGCTAAATAGTACTCCATTGTGTATATGAATCACATTTTCTTTGTTCATTCATCAATTGATGGGAATCTGAGCTGGTTCCAACAATTTGGCTGTTGTGAATCGTGCTGCTGTAAGCACTGGCGTGGCTGTATCACTGTGCTGTGCTGATTTTAGTTCTTTTGGATAAATACCAAGAGTGGGATGCCGGGTCATGTGGTGGCTCCATTCCTGGTTTTTTGAGGAGACTCCACACTGGTTTCCAGAGTGGTTGTACTAATTTGCTGTCCCAACGATGTATGAGTGTCCCTTTTCCTGACATCCTCACCAGCATTTCTTATTTAGATTCTTGATAATTGCCGTTCTCGCTGGACATGAAATCTCAGTGTGGTTTGATTGGCATTTCCCTGATAGCTAGAGATGTCGAACATTTTCATATATCTGTTGGCCATTTGTGTTTCTTATTTTGAGAGAAATGTCTGTTTAGCTCTTTTCCCATTTATTGATTTTCTATGTTCAGCTTTTTGATTCTTCATGTATTGTGGACGTCGCTCCCTGTCAGAGGAGCAGCTGGCCGAGGTCTTCCTGTCCCCTGGGCTCTTCATGCTCTGTCTCCGCCCCCGTGCAGGTTCCTACTTTGGTGGCGTTCTCGGTTTCATTCTCTTTACGACTCCCGTTGAGGAAGTCGGTGCCTGCACGACGTGGTGGAGTGCTGACCTCGCATTTTCTTCCCGCAGGTGCAAGGTTTCTGGGCCAATTCCTCAGCCTTTGGTCCATTTCAGCTTGGCTTTCGTGTAGGGTGAGGGGCAGAGGTCTGGTTTCATTCCTCTAAATATCAATATCCAGTTTTCCCAGCTGTAGTCGCGGAAAGGGATTGCAGCCTGGAACGGCAGCGCCGCGGGAAGGAGTCCGGAGACAGGATGGAGACGAAAATATTCTTTAATCTTACAAGAAACTACAATATATCTATACAATAGCGATAACCCTGTCTTTTCTCTCTCTGGTCTCTTCCCATGCGCCCGAGCAGCAATGGCGCTCGCTCGATCTGCTGAGTCACCGTTCAAATCTGTCGAGATCCTCGACCAAGTCCCGCGAGATCCCAAGTGAGACTACGGAAGGCAGAAATGCCCAAAAATGTCTATGGCCCAATAGTCAACCGCAACCTTAGCTATCTCCCCAAACAGGGCTCCTGCACCCAGCATCATGTTACAAGGCTCCCTCCAACATAGATTTCTGTCACTTTTCTCAAGTATCAGGTGGCTGTAAGGAGGTGGCTCTGTCTCCGTGTCTTCCGTTCCTTTTGGTCTCATGTCTGCTTTGATGCCAGTGCCGTGTCGTTTTTGCTTACTGTTGCCCTGTCGTATGTTTTGAGGTCAGGGACTGTGAAGCCTCCTGCTTAGGTTGTCTTGCTGACTATTTCTTTAGCTCTTCTGGGTCTCTTATTCTTCCAAATGAATTTCAGGATTGTTTTTATAGTTCTGTGAAGAGTGTCGTGACATTTTGATGGAGGTTGCATTGAATCTGTGTATTGCTTTTGGCAGCGTGGCCATTTTGACAATATTAATTCTGCCTACCCAAGAACATGGGGGGGTTTCCATCTTCTAAGGTCTTCTTCAATTTCTTTCTTCAGTGCTTTATAAGTTTCATTGTACAGTTCTTTTAACTTCTTGGTTAGATTAATGCCTTTTTTTTTTCTCCCTGAGGTTATTGTGAATGGGATGGTTTTCCTGATTTCTTTCTCAGCAGAATTGCTGTTGGGATGTAGGAAAGCTTGATTTGTGAGTGTTCGTCTAGTGACCTGCTACATTGCAAAATTCATGCATATGCTCTAGAAGTCTTCTGGATATGGGATTCATGTCATCAGTAGACAGAGTTTGACTTCATTTCCTATTTGGACCCCTTTAATTTCCCTCTCTTGCCTGATTGCTCTGGCTAGAGTTTCAAGAACTATATTGAATAGGCGTGGTGAAAATGAACACCCTTGTCTTGTTCCTGATTTTAGGAAAAAAAGAATGCTCTCCGTTTTTCTCCATTCAGTGTGATGTTGGCTTTGAGCTTGTAAGGTCCTTCTCTCTAGTTTCTTCGGTGTTTTTATCATGAATGGGTGTTGGATGTCAGCAAAGGCCTTTCTGTGTCTATTGAGGCCCTTGTTCTTAACTCCGTTGATGTGGTGGCTCACATTCAGTGGTCTGAAGTGCTGGACAGCCTTGCACCCCTGGGGTGAAGCCCGCTGGCCCCCTCGTGCACTGTCCTCTCGATGCGCTTTTGAATGCAGTTTTTCCAGTATCTTGATACGTCTTCATCAGGGATATCTGTCTGTAGATATCTGTCAATGTCATTCTCTGACCTGGGTGTGAGGTCTACACTGGCTTCAGAGGATGGATTTAGTATTGTTCCTCCTTTCAACCTCGTGAACTCAGCTGAGAAGCCATCTGGCCCTGGGCTTCTCTCTGTTGGAAGTCTTTTAATTGCTGTTTCAAGTTCATTACTTCACTGGTCTGCTTAGTTTTTCTGTATTTTTTCTGGTTCAGTCTGGGCAGGTCAATGTCAATGCCTTCTAGATTCTCCAGGTTACTGGAGTTAAGATTTCAAAATAGTTTCTAATGTTCCTCTAGATTTCAGAAGCGTCTGTGGTGATATCTCTTTTTTCACATCTAATTTTATTTATTTGGGTCTTCTCTCTCTTTTGGTTAGTTTGGCTAAGGATTTTATTAATCTAATTTATCTTTTTATGGGAAGCCAACTCTTTTTTTTTTTCTTGGTACCAGGGCTTGAACTCAGGGGCACTCAAACATTGGGCCACATCCCCAGCCCTTTTTGTATTTTATTAGAGACGGCCTCACTGAGTTGCTAAGTGCCTCGCCATTGCTGAGGCTGGCTTTGAACTCGCGATCCTCCTGTCTCAGCCTCCCAAGTGCTGGGATTACAGGCATGCGCCACCACTTTTTTGCACTGACCCTCTGTATTGCTTTTAAGTCTCAATTTCATTAATTTCGGCTTTGATGTTTATTATTTCCTGTCTTCTATTGCTTTGGGAATCAGTTTGTTCTTTCTTTTCTAAGGCCTTAAGGTGGAGCATGAGCTCATTTACTTGGGATCTCTCTATTTCCTAACATGGGCACTCAGTGCTGTGGACTCTGCTCTCAGAACGGCTCTCACACTGTCCTAGAGATTCTGATATGTCCTGTCTCGGTTCTCCTTTGTCCCTAAGATTTTCTTCTCTCATTTCTTCTATGATCCATTCTCCCTTTGAAATAGTGCTGCTCGATCTCCACGTGTATATGTGTCTTCTGTTATTTTTCTTGCTGTTGATTTCGAGTTTCATTCCATTCTGACCCGATAGGATGCATAGGATCTATAGACATAACTTACTTTTGTATTTGCCAAGACTTACATTGCAACCTAGAGTGCGGACGATTTTGGAAACAGTTCCATGAGCTTCTGAGAAGAAAGTAAATTCAGCAGTTCTGGAGTGAGATCTTCTGTACATATCTCTTAGGTCTATTTGATAGTATTACTCAGGTTGAAAGCATCTTTCGTGACTTTATGTTTTGGTGACCTGTCTGTTGGTGATAAGGACACGAAAGTCACCCTGGGATTCCATGTCAAAAAGTCTTTCTCCCTGTGACTGGGTGCACTGACATTCGGAGCAGGGATAGTTCCTGTCGTCATGTCTTCTGTTGGGCCGTCCCTTGGCGGGGTGCTGTGGCCTCCTCGGCCCTCCTGACGGATTCCTGCTGGAAGTCTGCCTCGTCGGCTGTGAGAACCACTCTTCTGCCTGTCTTCAAGCTCCACTGGCATGGAGCCCTTTCTCCACCCTCTCCCTTCACACTGTGGGTGTCTCTGCCTGTAAGAGGGGGTCTTGGTTTTCTGATTCATTCTGCCAATCTGTGTCTTCTAACTGGGCAGTTGAGGGCATTTTACATTCAGTGTCATCATGAATATGTTTTTGTTCTTTGCTGCCATTTTGATCTTTTTGTTATATTTAATTCTGTCTTGGTTCTTAGGTAGTTGGCTGCTCTGCTGGGGGTCTTCATCTGTTTGGGAGCTCGGGGGTTTGTTTTGGGGTTCCTCTACGTGCGGTTCATCTCTGAGTATTCTTTGTAGCTCTGGCTTGGTGGTGGGTCATGAATTCTTACAGTTCATCCTTACCATGGAAAGTTTTTTATTTTCCCATCAAGTCTGAAAAGAGAGCTTTGCCGGGCATTTGTTTCCTTTCGGAGTTTGGAGATCTCATCCCTGGCCCTCCTTGATTTTAGGGTCTGAGGTGAGAATTTAGAAGTGAGCCTTATTGGTTCACCGCTAAATGTGACCTGGTGTTTCTCTCTTGCAACTTTCAGTGTCCTTTCCTTATTCTCTATGTAAGGTGGTGATCAGGACGTGCCTGGAGGACTTCTCTCCTGGTCTGGTCCATCTGGGGTCCTGTGTGCATCCCGTGTGGACGTCTGGTCCGTTTCTGATGGGGGATTTTGTCACTGTCTCGCTGAGCCAGTCCGTAATGCCCTGCGGCTGTGTCTTCATGTCCTCCTCCACCCGTGATCCTCAGGCTCCGTCTCTTGGTCCCAGAGTTCCTGTGTGTTCTGATTACGTGCTATTATTTTCCACTTTATTGCACACTGTGTTCTCAAAGTCACGCGGCCTGTCTTCAAGGCCTGAGGTTCTCTCCCCAAGGGCTAAGTTCTAGTCTCTATGCAATCTAATCCGTCAGTGATGCTTTCAGGGAATTTCTAATTGACTCACTGTCTCTCACTTCCAGGAGTTCTGAGTGTCTCTTGTCAATCTCTCTATTGCTTTATTAAAATGGTCTTTCATTTCCTGGACTTGCTCCTTTCGTTCATTCCTTGGATCTTCTTTTAATCCCTTGAATGTTTTAATAATCAGCTTTTTGTGGTCTTTTTCTAGGATTTCCACTTTCATATGTGTGGGATCTTTTACTGGGGTTTGTGGGTTTGGGGGATATCTGTTGGCCTGCTTCCTGGTGTTTTCCAAGGGGCTGGACTGTGATCATGGAGACACAGCTCCCCTCCTGGTCACACACGTGTCCTTTGTGTGTAGGTGTCTTTCTTGTTCTGGGACTCCTCTGCTCTTGAACACACGCAGGTGTGTGCGGGAGTGGCCTGAGGCCGCCGCTGCTGGCTCCTGCTCACAGCCGGGGGTTGGCCGGCTTCATCCTCCTTTCCTGCGTGTCGACGCGCTGCCGGGGCTCAGGCGGGAGGCCATCTGGGTGGGACGCGCTGTCGCTTGGCTGAGCTGTGAGCTGTGCCTACGCTGAGCGACAGGTCTCTGCTGGAAGCGTCCAGTCACTGCCCAGCTCTCAGAGGACGTGGAAGCCAGGACTAGCACTGACCTTAGCAAAGGACGCGAGCCTTAAGATGACCGTCCAGTGTCTGCTGGGCCGTCACAACACCGAGCACGGCCTGCGGTGGCCTGGTGGGTCAGCGCTCAGCACCAGCACCGATGAAAAGCCGTGCGCTGGCTGAGGCGTGGGGCCGCGGTGCCCACGGGCCCTCGCTGTATCAGCAGCTGGAGCCACGGGCATCGCGCGAGCCACGTGCCGTTGGGCTCACAGCTTCATCATAGGTCAGGGAGGGGAGGGGAGCCTGAGATACTTTAGCAAGCGATCATAGCGGGGCAGGAGGTAGGCAGCGGATGCCAACTGTAAAGAAGAAGGAGTAAAAAAATCAGCCGAAAGAGAGAGAGAGCAAGAGGGAGCAGGAAAACGGGATGTTAGTGGAGGGAGAGAGTGAAGAAGGGGAGACAGGGACAAGAACCAAGCTGTGACCACCAGCCGGCGAGAGGCCAGGACTCCCGGAGCCTCCCAGGGCGGCCCCACCAAGGCACACCAGGCCAGAAAAGGCAGCGTGCGGGAGGAAGAAACCGCGAGACGGTGGAGTCCTACGAAGGCGCACACGCGTGTGTGTTCTAACCTGCGCACACGGCGAGCACACACACACACCACACGCAGACACGAAATCAGGAAAAAATGAGAAGTAATACAACACGACAAAATAGCATTTGGAAAAAAAAATTTAAGTTAGATTTTTTTTTTTTTTTTTTTTTGAGGATGGGCTTAATCAGACTGTTCTCTTTATTTTTGTGTATTTGAGAGAATTTCCATAATAAAATATTTTTTAAATTGAGTTTTGTTTTGATAGTGTTATGCTATAAAGCATCAAAAATTTCCTTCTTTACGAAGATTTCCAGACAGAAAAATAGAATTTTCTGATGGACCATTAATTAGTACATTAACTTAAATCTTCTAACAGCTACTTAGAAACTGACAACGAAAAAAAATTTTTAAAAGATTGTACAAATTACTGTGTTACTATATCAATAGAAGACCCACCAAAAGTTGGAATTTTAAGCCAAAAGCAGGAAGGTTGATAATTGATTCTAGGTAAGGTAAGGGTCTGGGCTCTGGAGTCATGAAGATCTAGGTGTGTATTCTAGCTCTGCTCCCTTCTGTTAGTCCTAAATATTTTGTGACAGATCATTTAATTTCTGTGAACCTCAGGAACCGGGTCTATAACATAAGGATAAGATTTCTTGATTAAGAAAGCACTGACCACAGGGGCCTGGCACGTGGTATGTACTCAATAAAGGATTCCAGTAGACCTGCTACCCCATTTAGGTCTTAAATGCATCTTTTCCCGAATTCTAACATCTCTGAAATTGACATGTATCCTGTAATTTGATGGCATTAATTCAAGAAGTTTTCCTCCCTTAGTGGTATATAATAAAATAATGGAGCATTATTAGAAGTTGATAGCATCTAACACTCAATATAACAGGCATATCAATCATGATAAACGCTATATATTCCCAATTTCTACTTTAAGATTATTCTGAATGATCATGATTTTTAAAAATTTCAAAAGCTGAGCAAAATATTTCCAATACATCATGAACAGAACGATTTTTTAAAATACTTATTTATCTGCTTTAGTTGTGCACAATGCAATGCATTTATGTTTACGTGGTGCTGAGGATCGAACCCGGGCTGTGCACGTGCTAGGCGAGCGCCCTACCGCTGAGCCACAACCCCAGCCCCACAGAACAATTTTGAGACAACTAATTTTGTAAAAAATGGTTTATCAGTTCCATTTTTATATAAAAACACACGGGAGAAACCTAGCCACTCAACACCCAACTATCACCACATGAAAAGGTGCTTCATCAAACCTCGAGTCTAAGGACACTCACAAGTGCCTTTCAGCGTGTCTGCAGTGGCCGTCCACGCCTTTCCACTTGACTGTTTGTAAAGACCCCCACACATCCCCATGGTGCCTTCTGTCCCGGGCACAGCACAATGGCGGGAGGAAGAGGGTGGCAGGTTTTCCGCTGTCCCTTCTTTCCACTCAGAGGTCTGTGGGTGTGAGGGCCACACCAGGCCCAGCTGTGGCAGCCCAACAAGCGAGCCCGACTCTTCATCACCACGGTCGCAAGCTGCACCCGTGGAGCGGCACGCTCGACTCTGAGGGCCTCGGAGCGTCACCTGCCAGCCCCCGCGCCTCAGCAGTGAGGACTCCAGAACCGCAGCACTGCCCGGGGCAGCAGGGCACCCGCCGTCCGTGGCTGGTGGCCCAGTCTTCAGTGTCTGAGGAGGCGGCCCACAGGGACCGCAGTCCACTCTGGTGGGCGAGACGCTGCCTTGGCCTTGGCCTCCCACTGCCCTTCCCAGCTTTGCCTCCAGCCAGGTCTCGGCCTCTGCCTCGCTCGGCCCGCGACCACCGCTGCCGCCCCGCGCCACTGCAGCCGCTCTCCTCAGTTAGATATTTTTAAAAGGATAAAAATAGACTAAAATTGGAGGAACGAGGAAAACAGAAATAAAGAAAAAGAAGAAAATCTTGCTGAGAAATGAAGGGTTTGCTTCTGCTGAGGTGGTGGAGTCTATGGTGGAGTCTATGGTGGAGTCTGTGGTGGAGTCTGTGGCGGAGTCTGTGGCGGAGTCTGTGGTGGAGTCTGTGGCAGAGTCTGTGGTGGAGTCTATGGCGGAGTCTATGGTGGAGTCTGTGGCGGAGTCTGTGGTGGAGTCTGGTGGAGATGGTGGAGTCTAAGGTGGAGTCTAAGGCGGAGTCTGTGGCAGAGTCTGTGGTGGAGTCTAAGGTGGAGTCTGTGGTGGAGTCTATGGTGGAGTCTGGTGGAGATGGTGGAGTCTAAGGTGGAGTCTAAGGCGGAGTCTGTGGCGGAGTCTGTAGGTGGAGTCTAAGGTGGAGTCTGTGGGTGGAGTCTAAGGTGGAGTCTGTGGTGGAGTCTATGGCGGAGTCTGTGGCGGAGTCTGTGGCGGAGTCTGTGGCGGAGTCTAAGGCGGAGTCTGTGGCAGAGTCTGGCGGAGGCTGTGGCGGAGGCTGTGGCAGAGGCTGTGGCGGAGTCTGCTGGTGGAGTCTGTGGCAGAGTCTGTGGCGGAGTCTATGGCGGAGTCTGTGGCGGAGTCTATAGCGGAGTCTGTGGCGGAGTCTGTGGTGGAGGCTGGTGGTGGAGGCTGTGGTGAAGGCTGCTGGCATCTTTGGCCTTGTGACCTCGGTTCATCAGGGGCCCTCTTCCCGCTGGGAGGCAGGGCTGGCTGTGGGAGCTCCCGCCTCCGTCCTGGGCTAGGTGGCAGCACGCTGGGTGCTGAGGACTGTGCCCCTGGGCAGGCTGCAGGGTCCAAGGTGGCCCAGCGCTGGGTCAGTCCTGTCCCCGCTGTGGGGCTCTGCGGGCTGTGGGGAGACCCCGTGAGCGCGTGGGGGACGGCCCTCCCGGCTCCGCCTCCACCACCAGCCCTGAGTCAGAGGACGCCGGGTGGCTGCGGAGGGCGGGCAGCGCTCCCGGGCACGGGGGCCACGCTCCTCTCTGGTGCTGGCCCGAGTGGCCCAGGCACGGTTTCTCTGTGGGGTTCCAGTGTCCTGCTCGGGCGCCCTCCGGGGACCTCCCCCGGGTGCAGGAGCCCTGTTTGGGGAGATGGCTTAAAATTGCGGTGGACTACGGGCTTTGGCTTTGGACATGTTTGGGCATTGGCGCCTTCCGTACTTGGCCCGGGATCTTGCGAGACTTGGCCGGAGATCTCGAGGGACTTGAGCGAGATTGCGGATGAGGTCTGCGCCATTTTTGGAGGTTAGAGGAGCGTGGACGGCATGTCGGGGGTGTAGTTAGAGCCAGAGAGAAAAGTTATCAGAATAAAGAGCTGTTTGTTTCCAGTTCGTCTCTAAACTTCTTCCCGCGGCTTCTTTGCTCCAAGCGGCCATCGCTTCAGGTGGACTACAGGTGGTGGCCCGGACGGGGAATCGGCACGGCAGGTAAGAACTGAGGAACCTCGCAGGAGTCTCTAGTCAGAGCGGTTAAAATGGGTTCGAAAATAACTAAGACCCAAGTGTACAAGGCTCTTGATGGATTCTTTGATATAGCTGAGTCAGTTATTAGTGAGGAGAATTTGGAAAAAAGTGAAAGTGATCATGAAAGCGTGGCCTCGGCTGAGTCAGTTAGGACCAGTAAGGATAGTATCAGTGCGGGCTCAAAATGACAAAGATCGAGCTGCTAAAGCTATTCAAGATTTATTAGAGATAGTTCAAGGATACCATTGCTCTCAATTGAATCCGGGACTCAGGATGTTACTGAGTCAGTTAGGACCAATGAGAGAAGTAGTAGTGAGGAGGAATTAAGTAAAAGTGATTCTGAAAAAATGAACAAAAGGAAATTAAGGAAGAACAAGATAAGGGACCATCAAGTGGAGGAACCTATGTCCTCCACTCCCCCATGGGTGGAATCTATTACAGAAAATATGAAGGGTATCACTAGGCATTTGCATACCCTAGCAATAGAAATAAAAAGTCTTTCTGAGTGCTTATGCGCTCTCGAGGGTTAACTCACAGATACGTTGGGAACTGCCAGTATTTGAATATGAAAATGGAGAGAGGGGGCACCAGTCAGTAGATTTCAAAACAATAAAAAATTCTCAAAGAGGCAGTAATGACATATGGACCCAAGCTCCTTTCACGTTGAGTATACTGGAGTCCCTTAACACCTTTAGCTTAACCCCCTCAGACTGGAAACGTCTATGTAAAGCAACATTAAGTGGGGACAATACTTGGTTTGGGCGATCGCAATTTCAAGAACTTTGTATAGAAACAGCTAAAATAAATGCAGATGCAGGGTTTGGAGACCCTAATATAGAAATGCTCACAGGAGAAGGGCCATTCGCAGACGTACAGGCTCAAAAATATTATACCCCAGGAGTATATGCTCAGATAAACGCAGATGCCTTAAAGGCATGGAAAACTGTACAAGGACCTGGGGATCTACAAGGTAGCTTGTCCAAAGTAATTCAAGGACCTAATGAACCATATGCTGAATTTGCTGATCGACTTTTGAGAACTGCAGGTAGAGTTTTTGGAGACGTTGATCAAGTTATGCCATTAGTTGTTCAATTAGCATATGAAAACGCTAATAAATAATTGCCAGGAAGCCATCAGGCCATGGAGAGAAATAAAAAAGGATCTTTCCATATATATACAACTATGTAAAGATATAAATGATGCCTTTGTCACAGGGAATATGATTGCAGCAGCTGTTAGAGATGCTGCCCCTCAGAATTTCACAAGGACTCAACCTAGACACTATAATCAATCAGGATATTCCAGGAAAAATTATCATAATCAATCAGGCTATTCTAGGCAAAATCCTAAAAGAGAAATAAGACCAAATTCATACCGTGCTCCAGGTTGCTGCCCCAGGTGTAAAAAGGGAAATCATTGGGCCAATAAATGCTATTCAAAATTTGACATCCATGGAAATCCTTTGTTCAGGAATTCAAAAAACGGGGCACGGGGCCCAATGCCCGGGGCCCACAAATGTACGAGGCATTGGAGGAGGAGTATCCTCAAGCATCTATTCAGATGCTTCCCCGACACAACCCCTATTACCCATCCACTCCTCTCCAGAGGAACAGGAAGAAATGCAGGATTAGACCTCTGTTCCACTGCCCGAATAGTGTTAACACCTGAAATGGGGGTTCAACTGATTCCCACAGGAGTCAGGGGACCTCTTCCCTCAGGGACTGTAGGACTTGTTATCGGGCGAAGTCCTCAAAGCTTAGTAGGTTTGCAAGTGACCCCAGGTGTAATAAACTCAGACTACAAAGGGGAAATAAAAATAATGCTTAGCTCACCCCAAAGTATAAGTTCTGTTACTCAAGGAGATAAAATTGCTCAGCTGCTTCTCCTTCCAAATTTACATAATTCATTTAAAATGAGTATGCCTCAAAAAGGGAACAATAGAAGATTTTGTTCCACTGATTCGAGACCTATGGCTTGCTGGGTTCGAGACTGTACTAGGAGGCCTATGTGTAAAATAAGAATCCAAGGAATAGAAATGGAGGGACTTATAGATACTGGAGCTGATTCCTCCATCATTAATTTACGACAATGGCCCAAATCACTGGCCTCTGCAAAAAGCTTCAACCAGTTTAAGAGGCTTGGGATATAATAACCTCCCAGAAAAAAGTACAGTAATTTTAAAATGGGAGGATGATGAAGGACATAAAGGAACGTTTCAGCCTTATGTTTTACCTAATCTACCGGTTACTTTATGGGGAAGAGATATTTTGCAACAAATGGGAGTACACCTTGCAACCAAGCCTGCAGATGTTAAATGTGAAAACCTACAGGGTAATCTTAATCATAAAAGAACTCATTATCAAAAAGTACAGAGTAATCTTAACCCTAAAAGTAATCATTGTCATAAAGGAAAAAGATATTTTTTTGGGGGGGCCACTGAGAAAATAATTTTGAAAATTACCATGCTTTCTGATAAGCCAGTGTGGGTCCCTCAGTGGCCCCTATCTAAAGAGAAATTACAAGCGGCCCACCTACTAGTTCAGGAACAATTAGAAGCAGGACATATAGAACCTTCCACCTCTCCCTGGAATTCCCCCATATTTGTGATCAAGAAAAAATCAGGAAAATGGCGATTATTGCATGATCATAGACAAATTAATAAAACCATGCAAGTCATGGGCCCTACTCAACCTGGACTTCCGAATCCTGTAGCTATTCCAAAAAGTTTCCATGTTATTAGTCTTGATATAAAGGATTGCTTCTTTTCTATTCCCCTACATCCTCTGGATGCCCCAGGTTTGCTTTTTCAGTTCCTTCTATTAACAATAATGGCCCTGATCAGAGATATCAACGGAAGGTTTTGCCACAGGGAATGGCTAATAGCCCCACCATATGCCAAATATATGTGGACAAGGCTATCCAACCCATTAAAAATAATTATCCAAACCTCATGTGTCTACATTACATGGATGATATTTTACTGGCCCACCCTAATCAAAAAATCTTATTTAATATATTCAGTGACGTGGTAGAAAATTTAAAAAAATACGGATTATATATAGCAGAAGAAAAAGTTTCAAACCGGATCTCCCATATTATATTTAGGATTTAAAATCATGGATACTTTTGTTAGACCCCAAAAAATTTTAATAAATAAAGAACATTTAACCACCCTCAATGATTTCCAAAAACTGCTGGGAGACATTAATTGGCTTCGCCCTACACTAAACCTCACTACTGGCCAATTAAAACCTTTTATTTGATATCCTTCGAGGGGACCCTGATCCATCCTCACCGCGAACACTGACTCCAGATGCTAGGAAAGCTTTAAAGTTAGTAGAAAAAGCCATCGAAGGAGCTCATTGTGACAGATTTGATTTAACTCAACCGCTGATATTGATTATTATTTCTTCACAATATACACCCACAGGAGTATTTTGGCAACAAGGGCCTTTATTATGGATACATTTGCCTGTCTCTCCTAAAAGCATAATTGAGTCTTATACCTCCATGGTGGCTAAACTTATTCTTCAAGGACTTAAAACTTCTACTAAAATATTTGGCATTCACCCTGCTACTATTATTACTCCCTATTATTCATCGTCACAGATTGAATATTTATGCTTCAACGATAATGACTGGGCTATAGCTAGATGCTCTACCTCTGCAAATTTTGATAATCACCTTCCTAAGTCTCCTATATTATCTTTTTGTATTAATCATCCTATTATATTTCCACGGGTAATAAAAAATCAACCTATTCCTAAGGCATTTAATGTATTTACAGATGGGTCCTCAAATGGTACTGCTGCAGTAGTCACTACAAAAGAAAATATGACTTACATAACTGCACACAAATCAGCTCAACTAGTGGAATTGGAAGCTGTGGTAAGAGCTCTGGAAAATTTTAGAGACCAGCCCATAAACATTTTTTCAGATAGCCACTATATTGTACAAGCCGTCCCAAAATTAGAGTTAGCAGGACCAATAGCACCTCATACTCCAGCTTTTAAATTGTTTTATCAAATACAAAAACTTTTGTGGGCAAGAAAAGAACCTCTATTCGTAGGCCATATTAGAGCACATACTAATTTGCCTGGCCCCCTCCATGAAGGTAATCAAAAGGCTGATGAACTTACAAAAACAATATTTATACTTTCAGCGCTACAACAAGCTACTTTATTTCATTCCCAGTTTCATGTCAACAGCACCACCTTGCAACGTAGGTTTAAAATCACAAAAGAGCAAGCCAGAACAATTGTAAAAGATTGTAAATCTTGTATGACACATTTGCCCAATCCTCATTTTGGTGTTAACCCTAGAGGAATCAATGCCCAATCATTTGTGGCAGATGGATGTTACTCATGAGCCAAGTTTTGGAAAATTGCGATTTATTCATGTAACCATAGATACACGCTCAGGTGTAGTCGCCGGAAAAGGATTGCAGCCTGGAACGGCAGCGCCGCGGGAAGGAGTCCAGAGACAGGATGGAGACGAAAATATTCTTTAATCTTACAAGAAACTACAATATATCTATACAATAGCGATAACCCTGTCTTTTCTCCCTCTGGTCTCTTCCCATGCGCCCGAGCAGCAATGGCGCTCGCTCGATCTGCTGAGAGTCACCGTTCAAATCTCTCGAGAGCCTCGACCAAGTCCCGCGAGATCCCGTCAGACTACGGAAAGCGGAAATGCCCAAAAATGTCTATGGCCCAATAGTCAACCGCAATCTTAGCTATCTCCCCAAACAGGGCTCCTGCATTTCCCCCTTTTGTTTTAAAAGAGGGGATGCTCTAGGACGTCTATGTGCAACCAACATTCTTACCCGTCATTGGATAATCAAGGCTGTGCCCTTGACTCCTGTCTTAGGTTGATATGTCGGCCACATGAGACTATCCCGTGCGACTGTGCCTGTCTTAGGTTGTCCCCCTCTGGGGATCTTACCCGTCATTGGCTAACCAGCCATCCAATGGAGCCCTTTAGGATCGACTGTGTAAGTTTGACTAACAGCCGTCCAATTGTGGGGAGATGCTGCGGCTTTAAGGCAACAAGCCTTTTGGTGACGAGCCAAAATTGCATGGCATACCAAATTCTTTAAACAAATCAGCTGCCCTAAGTTCTATCAAGTAACACACTGAGTTCTCTAAACAAATACCCCCAAGGTACTGTCCCATGAAGTCCCAAACAATGAAAGATCAAAATGTCCACTTGTTATAACACGTAGATCTAGGAGGCCCCATGCATGCAGAGCAGAGGCCACACTGCTGGGTGAGGTTGTTTGACATTTGAGCAGCAGGGATTGCTTGCAGCGACGGCGATCCCTGCATCTGTAGCAGCAGCCATCTTTTTTTATGTCTAGACAATACCACCGGCAAATCTTCAGGGCCCGCTCCCTAGAGACTCAAGCATCAATTATTAAAGGAAAGGCAGTGCTATTCCAGCACTGAGTCAAGAGGCGAGTTGTCAAACTAAAAAATAGAATTATTAGATTAGAAAATTAAAGTTGATTTCTGCTCACACACATTGCAGCCTGAGCTCCCACAAACATAAAGCTGGCAAAACATCATATTTAGAACAAAACAAAGAAAGACTGAGGGTATTTACTGTATTAAAGATAGATTAAAGAAAAACTAAAAAGCACTTTGGAGAAATAATTTGTTAGCTGGAACTCTCGAGTTTTCTGCATACACAGCAGTCCTTTACCTGTTGAAATGATTGAAATTAATCATTTATTAAAACAAATGAAGTTAATAACAAATAAGCAACCTTATGTCAAAACACCAAAAATATCAGGTTATACAGCCCTAGTCATATTTTTCTCTAAAGAGAAATCCTTGGGACACCTATAAAACAAAATTGAAGGTACCTTCACTTATAAAATTATTTACTCAATTTGAATACTCTCAAACGTAAATGAATTAGAGTTATTTGGATCCATATATATATATATATAATATATATATATATATATATATTCACAAGCGCTTTGTTATTTTAGATGTCACACTGGACAGACAGACGCACATACAAACATATATTTGTGACGTCACATTAACATGAAATTTAGACAAATACACAGACATAAACACATATATAAAAAGAAAAAAAAAATACAATTGTGTGCACACTAAAGAGAGATCTCTTAGTCCCAGCCGGGAGGAATGATACTTAAGTTGTGACGTATTTTGAAGGACTCTTTTAAGGGAATCATTCCATATCTTCATCATGGTCCTCTTGATTTTGTACCTTTTTTATTAATCTTGATTCCTCAACAACTTCATCTTGATCCTTTTTGATTTGGTACTTGCTTTTATTAATCTAGATGGTATCCATATTGGAGAGGATTCATGCTTTGGAAAAACACAAACAGATCCTCTCCCCCAAATTAAACACTGGATCTGGACCCTTCCATGTACCTGAAAGAACATCCTTCCAGTAAACCAAAGGTTTATGTTGTTGATGTGGGTTCCAATGTCTGTCTCCAGCAGAATAACCATCAGAGTCTAAAGTTAAAAAATTTAAGGTAAACAGGGCAACTGCCAATCTGTCCTTAGGATTTTTCCAGTTTCCTTCTTTCTGTTTTAACAACATAACATTTTAGTGTGCGGTTTGCTCTTTCAATAATGCCCTGACCCTGAGGATTGTATGGGATGCCTGTTTTATGGATATGTTGAATTTTGCACAAAACACTTTGAAAGATGAGGACGTATATGCGGGGCCATTATCTGTTTTAAGCATTTTGGGGATGCCCAATGCAGCAAAAGCTTGTAAACAATGAGATGTGACATCTTTAAACTTTTTCTCCATAATGTAAGGAAGCAAAAATCATGCCTGAGCATGTATCTATGTTTACATGAATAAATCGCAATTTTCCAAAGCTTGGCTCATGAGTAACATCCATCTGCCACAAATGATTGGGCATTAATCCTCTAGGGTTAACACCAAAATGAGGATTGGGCAAATGTGTCATACAAGATTTACAATCTTTTACAATTGTTCTGGCTTGCTCCTTTGTGATTTTAAACCTACGTTGCAAGGTGGTGCTGTTGACGTGAAACTGGGAATGAAATAAAGTAGCTTGTTGTAGCGCTGAAAGTATAAATATTGTTTTTGTAAGTTCATCAGCCTTTTGATTACTTTCATGGAGGGGGCCAGGCAAATTAGTATGTGCTCTAATATGGCCTATGAATAGAGGTTCTTTTCTTGCCCACAAAAGTTTTTGTATTTGATAAAACAATTTAAAAGCTGGAGTATGAGGTGCTATTGGTCCTGCTAACTCTAATTTTGGGACGGCTTGTACAATATAGTGGCTATCTGAAAAAAATGTTTATGGCTGGTCTCTAAAATTTTCCAGAGCTCTTACCACAGCTTCCAATTCCACTAGTTGAGCTGATTTGTGTGCAGTTATGTAAGTCATATTTTCTTTGTAGTGACTACTGCAGCAGTACCATTTGAGGACCCATCTGTAAATACATTAAATGCCTTAGGAATAGGTTGATTTTTTATTACCCGTGGAAATATAATAGGATGATTAATACAAAAAGATAATATAGGAGACTTAGGAAGGTGATTATCAAAATTTGCAGAGGTAGAGCATCTAGCTAATAGCCCAGTCATTATCGTTGAAGCATAAATATTCAATCTGTGACGATGAATAGGGAGTAATAATAGTAGCAGGGTGAATGCCAAATATTTTAGTAGAAGTTTTAAGTCCTTGAAGAATAAGTTTAGCCACCATGGAGGTAATAAGACTCAATTATGCTTTTAGGAGAGATAGGCAAATGTATCCATAATAAAGGCCCTTGTTGCCAAAATACTCCTGTGGGTGTATATTGTGAAGAAATAATAATCAATATCAGCGGTTGAGTTAAATCAAATCTGTCACAATGAGCTCCTTCGATGGCTTTTTTTCTACTACCTTTAAAGCTTTCCTAGCATCAGGAGTCAATGTTCGCGGTGAGGATGGATCAGGGTCCCCTCGAAGGATATCAAATAAAGGTTTTAATTGGCCAGTAGTGAGGTTTAGTGTAGGGCGAAGCCAATTAATGTCTCCCAGTAGTTTTTGGAAATCATTGAGCGTGGTTAAATGTTCTTTATTTATTAAAATTTTTTTGGGTCTAACAAAAGTATCCATGATTTTAAATCCTAAATATAATATGGGGAGATCCGGTTTGAACTTTTTCTTATCTGCTATATATAATCCGTATTTTTTTAAATTTTCTACCACGTCACTGAATATATTAAAATAAGATTTTTTGATTAGGGTGGGCCAGTAAAATATCATCCATGTAATGTAGACACATGAGGTTTGGATATTTATTTTTAATGGGTTGGATGGCCTTGTCCACATATATTTGGCATATGGGTGGGGCTATTAGCCATTCCCTGTGGCAAAACCTTCCATTGATATCTCTGATCAGGGCCATTATTGTTAATAGAAGGAACTGAAAAGGCAAACCTGGGGGCATCCAGATGGATGTAGGGGAATAGAAAAGAAGCAATCCTTTATATCAAGACTAATAACATGGAAATTTTTTGGAATAGCTTATAGGATTTGGAAGTCCAGGTTGAGTAGGGGCCCATGACTTGCATGGTTTTATTAATTTGTCTAAGATCATGTAATAATCGCCATTTTCCCCTGATTTTTTTCTTGATCACAAATATGGGGGAATTCCAGGGAGAGGTGGAAGGTTCTATATGTCCTGCTTCTAATTGTTCCTGAACTAGTAGGTGGGCCGCTTGTAATTTCTCTTTAGATAGGGGCCACTGAGGGACCCACACTGGCTTATCAGAAAGCCATGGTATTTTTCAAAATTATTTTCTCAGTGGCCCCGAAGAAAAATGTTTTTTCCTATATGATAATGATTTCTTTTAGGGTTAAGCTTACCCTGTACTTTTTGATGATTTCTTATAGGGTTAAGATTACTCTGTAGATTTTTACATTTAACACCTGCAGGTTTGGTTGCAAGGTGTACTCCCATTTGTTGTAAAATATCTCTTCCCCATAAAGTAACCGGGTAGATTAGGTAAAACATAAGGCTGAAACGTGCCTTTATGTCCTTCATCATCCTCCCATTTTAAAATTACCGCACTTTTTTCTGGGAGGTTATTATATCCCAAGCCTCTTAAACTGGTTGAAGCTTTTTTGTAGAGGCCAGTGTTTGGGCCATTGACGTAAATTAATGATGAAGAATCATCTCCAGTATCTATAAGACCCTCCATTTCTATTCCTTGGATTCTTATTTTACACATAGGCCTCCTTGTACAGTCCCGAACCCAGCAAACCATGGGTTTTTCGAATCAGTGGAACAAAATCCTCTATTGTTCCTATTTAGAGGCATATTCATTTTAAATGACTTATGTAAATTTGGAAGGAGGAGCAGCTGAGCAATTCTATCTCCCTGATTAATAGAACTTATACTTTGGGGTGAGCTAAGCATTATTTTTATTTCCCCTTTATAGTCTGAGTTTATTACGCCTGGGGTCACTTGCAAACCTAATAAGCTCTCAGGACTTCGCCCGAATAATAAGTCCTACAGTCCCTGAGGGAAGAGGTCCCCTGACTCCTGTGGGAATCAGTTGAACCCCCATTTCAGGTGTTAACACTATTTCGGGTGGTAGAACAGAGGTCTAATCCTGCATTTCCTCCTGTTCCTCTGGCGAGGGAGTGGATGGGTAATAGGGATTGTGTCGGGGAAGCATCATCTGAGTGGATGCTTGAGGATACTCCTCCTCCAATGCCTCGTACATTTGTGGGCCCCGGGGCATTGGGCCCCTTGCCCCGTTTTTTTGAATTCCTTAACAAAGGATTCATGGATGTCAAATTTTGAATAGCATTTATTGGCCCAATGATTTCCTTTCTTACACCTGGACAGCAACCTGGAGCACGGTATGAATTTGGTCTTATTTCTCTTTTAGGATTTTGCCTAGAATAGCCTGATTGATTATGATAATTTTGCCTAGAATATGATTATATAATGTTTATGTTGAGCTCTTGTAAAATTTTGAGGGGGGCAGCATCTCTCACAGCTGCTGCAATCATATTCCCTGTGACAAAGGCATCATTTATATCTTTACATAATTGTATATATATGGAAAGATCCTTTTTATTTTTTCCATGGCCTGATGGCTTCCTGGCAATACTTATTAGCATTTTCGTACGCTAATTGGAACAACTAATGGCATAACTTGATCAATGTCTCCAAAAACTCTACCTGCAGTTCTCAAAAGTCGATCAGCAAATTCAGCATATGGTTCATTAGGTCCTTGAATTACTTTGGACAAGCTACCTTGTAGATCCCCAGGTCCTTGTACAGTTTTCCATGCCTTTAAGGCAGCTGCGTTTTATCTGAGCATATACTCCTGGGGTATAATATTTTTGATCCTGTACGTCTGCGAATTGCCCTTCTCCTGTGAGCATTTCTATATTAGGGTCTCCAAACCCCACATCTGCATTTATTTTAGCTGTTTCTATACAAAGTTCTTGAAATTGCGATCGCCAAACCAAGTATTGTCCCCCCCACTTAATGTTGCTTTACATAGACGTTTCCAGTCTGCGGGGGTTAAGCTAAAGGTGTTAAGGGACTCCAGTATACTCAACGTGAAAGGAGCTTGGGGTCCATAAGTCATTACTGCCTCTTTAAAGATTTTTTATTTGTTTTGAAATCTATTGGCTGGTGGTCCCCCTCCGTCCATTTTCATATTCAAATACTGGCAGTTCCCAATGTATCTGTGAGTTACCCTCGAGAGCACATAAGCGCTCAGAAAGACTTTTTATTTCTGTTTCTATGGTATGCAAACGCCTAGTGATACCCTTCATATTTTCTGTAATCGATTTCACCCATGGGGGAGTAGAGGACACAAGTTCCTCCACTTGATGATCCCTTATCTTGGTCTTCCTTAATTTCCTTTTGTTCATTTTCTCAAAATCACCTTTAGTTAATTCCTCCTCACTACTACTACTCTCATTGGTCCTAACTGACTCAGTAACATCCTGAGTCCCCAGGTTCAATTGAGACCATGTATCCTTGAAGTATCTCTAATAAATCTTGAATAACTTTAGCAGCTCGGATCTTTGTCATTTTGGGGACGCTTCTAATACTCTCCTTACTGGTCTTAGTTGACTCAGCGGAATCTACGCTTTCATGATCGCCTTCACTGTTTTCTAAATCCTCCTCACTAACGACAGACTCATCTATATCAAAGAATTCATCAAGAGCCTCGTACACTTGGATCTTAGATATTTTCGAACCCATTTTAACCGCTCTGACTAGAGACTCCTGCGAGGTTTCTCAGTTCTTACCTGCCGTGCTGAATTCCCCGTACGGGCCACCAACTGTAGTCGCCGGAAAAGGATTTGCAGCCTGGAACGGCAGCGCCGTGGGAAGGAGTCCAGAGACAGGATGGAGACGAAAATATTCTTTAATCTTACAAGAAACTACAATATATCTATACAATAGCGATAACCCTGTCTTTTCTCCCTCTGGTCTCTTCCCATGCGCCCGAGCAGCAATGGCGCTCGCTCGATATGCTGAGTCACCGTTCAAATCTCTCGAGAGCCTCGACCAAGTCCCGCGAGATCCCGTCAGACTACGGAAAGCGGAAATGCCCAAAAATGTCCTATGGCCCAATAGTCAACTGCAATCTTAGCTATCTCCCCAAACAGGGCTCCTGCACTCAGGCATGATTTTTGCTTCCTTACATTCTGGAGAAAAAAAAAAAGTTAAAGATCACATCTCATTGTTTACAAGCTTTTGCTGCATTGGGCATCCCCAAAATGCTTAAAACAGATAATGGCCCTGCATATACGTCCTCAAATCTTTCAAACAGTTTTGCGCAAAATTCAACATTTCCCATAAAACAGGCATCCCATACAATCCTCAGGGTCAGGGCATTATTGAAAGAGCAAACCGCACACTGAAAATTATGTTATTAAAACAAAAAGAACAAAATTGGAAAAGTCCTAAGGACAGATTGGCAGTTGCCCTGTTTTACCTTAAATTTTTTTAACTTTTAGACTCTAATGGTTATTCTGCTGGAGACAGACATTGGAATCCACACCAACAACATAAACCCTTGGTTTACTGGAAGGATGTTCTTTCAGGTTCATGGAAGGGTCCAGATCCAGTATTAATTTGGGGGAGAGGATCTGTTTGTGTTTTTCCAAAACACGAATCCCTCTCCAATATGGATACCATCTAGATTAATAAAGCAGGTACCACATCAAAATGATCAAGATGTAGTTTTTGAGGAATCAAGATTAATAAAAAAAGGTACAAAATCAAGAAGACCAAGATGAAGATATAGAATGATTCCCTCAAAAGTGTCCTTCAAAATGTTTCACAACTCAAGAGTCATTCCTCCCGGCCGGGACGAGGAGATCTCTCTTTAGTGTGCACACAATTGTATTTTTTTTTTCTTTTTATACATGTCTTTATGTCTGTACATTTGTCTACATTTCATGTTAATGTGACGTCACAAATATATGTTTGTATGTTTTTCGTCTGTCCAGTGTGACGTCACAAAGAACAAAGCGCTTATGAAAAAGAATATATATATATATATGGATCTAAAATAACTTTAATTCATTTTAGGTTAAGAGTATTCCAATTTAGGTAAATAATTTTATAAATGAAGGTACTTTCAATTTTGATTATAGGTATCCCTGGGACTTCTCTTTAGCAAACAATATGACTAGTGCTATATAACCTAATATTTTGGTGTTTTGACATAAGATTGTTTATTTGTTATTAACCTCATTTGTTTTAATAGCTGATTAATTTCAATTATCTCAACAGGTAAAAAATTGCTGTGTATACAGAGACTTGAGGGTTCCAGCTAACAAATTATTTCTCCAAAGTGCCTTTAGCTTTTCTTTAATCTATCTTTAATACAGTAAATACCCTCAGTCTTTCTTTCTTTTGTTCTCAATATGATATTTTGCCAACTTATGTTTGTGTGAGCTCAAACAACAATGTGTGTGAGCAGAAATCAACTTAATTTTCTAATCTAATAATTCTGTTTTTTTTTAGTTTGACAACTCGCCTCTTGACTCAGTGCTGAAATAACACTGCCTTTTCCTTTAATAATTGATGCTTGAGTTTCTAGGTAGCGGGCCCTGAAGATTTGCCGGTGGCATTATCTAGATATAAAAAAGAACGTCTGCTGCTACAGCTGCAGGGATCGCGGTCGCCGCAAGCATCCCTGCTGCTCAAGCATCAAACAACCTCACCAACAGTGTGGCCGCCTCTGCTCTACATACATGAGACCTCCTACATCAACGTGTTATAACAAATGGACATTTTGATCTTTCATTGTTTGGGACTTTACGGGACAATGCCTTGCGGACATTTGTCCAGAGAATTTCAGTGTGTTACTTGATGAAACTTAGGGCAACTAATTTGTTTAAACAATTTGATATGCTATACAATTTGGCTCGTCACCAAAAGGCTTGTCGCCTTAAAGCCGCAGCATCTCCTCACAATTGGACGGCTGTTTAGTCATCATACACAGTCGATCCTAAAGGGCTCCATTGGATGGCTGGTTAGCCAATGACGGGTAAGATCCCCAGAGGGGGACAACCTAAAGACAGGCACAGTCGCACGGGACAGTCTCATGTGGCCAACATATCAACCTAAGACAGGAGTCAAGGGCACAGCCTTGATTATCCGATGACGGGGTAAGAATGTTGGTTGCACATAGACGTCCTAGAGCATTACCTCTTTTAAAACAAAAGGGGGAAATGCAAGAGCCCTGTTTGGGGAGATGGCTTAAATTGCTGCGGTGGACTACGGGCTTTGGCTTTGGACATGTTTGGGCATTGGCGCCTTTCCGTACTTGGCCTGGGATCTTGCGAGACTTGGCCGGAGATCTCGAGGGACTTGAGCGAGATTGCGGATGAGGTCTGCGCCATTTTTGGAGGTTAGAGGAGCGTGGACGGCGTGTCAGGGTGTAGTTAGAGCCAGAGAGAAAAGTTATCAGAATAAAGAGCTGTTTGTTTCCATTCGTCTCTAAACTTCTTCCCGCGGCTTCTTTGCTCCAAGCGGCCATCGCTTCAGGCGACTACACCTGGGCTCCTGCCTTGGCGGTGCCCACAGCGGTCGCGGCCTTGCAGGGGCGGCCACGCCTGTCTGGAGCTCTCCTGGGCCGCTCCGCCAAGGCCGCGACCGGGAGCGAGCTCTCCGCTCAATCCCAGGACTCCGGGTCCCTCTCCTTATTCCTTGAGGTCTTTATCCACAGGCCACACTGTCCCCCCCACCCATGCTCCCATCCCCTCTGCTGCCACCACCGCTGGAGACCCGGCTGTCCGTCGCCAGGTGTCATTGTTCATCTTGGCACATGTTCTGGGCCTCCGTGGCCCTGTGCCTGCTGCCCCAGTCCAGCACCAAGTTTCAGTAGCTCCCTCCATGGCCGCCTCGCTGAGGGGCAGCCTCCCCTCTGTCAGCCCTCACTGAGGGGCGGCCTCCTCTGTCCCCTCTGTCAGCCTCGCTGAGGGGCAGCCTCCCCTCTGTCAGCCTCGCTGAGGGGCGGCCCTCCCCTCTGTCAGCCTCGCTGAGGGGCTGCTGGGAAGTGCCTCTCCCTCTAATCAGCCTCCTCCTAGTGCTCCTCCTTCTAACCTTGTAAGAGCCTTGAATGAGGAAGTAGCTAAGATGGCGGCTGGCTGAGAGCCAAGAGGAGGCGTTTACTTGTTTACACCTGACGTTTGATGTAATTAAGAATCTTTCTGTGCCCGGGGACACTGCGTGCCCACCTGTGAGTTGAGCTGTGACACGTGTGTGCTTGATGGGTGAAGAGTATTTAACCAGGCTGGGGGCGTCAGAGAGGGAGAAGAGACGGAAGAGGGAGAGAGAGAGCAGAGAAGAAGCAGCAAGAATAAAGGAACCACTCATGCCCAGTCTGCCTCCGATTTCTTTCCCGCGGTATCGTTGCCTTAGGCGGCAACATAACCTGTCTTCTCCCACCTCATAGATTTTAGAATAAGCCTGTCTGTGCCTGAATAAGGAAGGCTGCGGGGCGTTGGTGCCGGGGGAGGCTGCGCGTAGAGGAGGCCGAGGCTGTTTGGAAGTCTCTGAATCTTCCTCTCAATTTGCCATGAACCTAAAACTGCTCTAAAAAATAAAAGTCTGGTGAAAGAAGAAAAGAAAAGAAGGGCTTCTTGCTGGGGGCTGATAGAGATTGCACCTGACCTGCTGCCCAGCCTGGGACAGAGCTCTGCACGCCTCGGCCAGCCCTCAGATGGCACAAATCCTGTACACAGACTTTTCCTCTATCACATGCCTATGATAAGTTCTAATTCATGCACTTTAGGGTTTTGATTCTTCACTTTCATGAACTACGTGGACTCCTCGCTGTTCTTGCTGTCGGGCACAGCAGGAGAGTCACCGCGGTGCCTTACCAGGGGCCTTACCTCCCCCACAGATGACTTTCCCTCTTTCCTTGCTGCAGACTTCCACCTCTTCACCCACAGGAAGCACTCACAGCTTCAGTGTGGCATATGCGAGCTTCTAGCCCTTGCCACTCCTGTGCCACCATCAAAGAAAATAAGGGCTCCTTGAGCACAGCACTGGTGGAAGTGACTGCTGATCTGATAACTGCAGCAGCCACTAGGAGACCAAGGGGCAGGTAGCCTATACCGTGTGGATACGTTGCACTGAGGTTGGTCCTCATTCTGGGCTGCACAGAGCCGGACAGTGCAGGCTTCTTCACACTCTTCAGGACAGCACACGACTTAAAACAAGACATCTTTAACGCTGACGCTCTCCACTTAGTACTGTCGGGCTGTGCCGTTGGCCATGAGCAACTGAAACCCGCAGGACACTGATTAAGAGCAGTGAGACGTGCCTGTCTTGATCCAGTCCTCAGGGAGCCTGGTCAGAGGGGGTTAGCGGAGGGCTCTCTGTTTGCTGTTTATCCAGCTGAGGATGCTCCTTCCTCTTCTGGAAGTTTTATTATTTAAGAATATTACTTTTTCTATATGGAGTGATGTGATCATTGTTTTTTTTAAAGATGGTTAAGTGCAGATTATACAGACTGATGCTTTAGTCTCGATCCTGCATCCTTGGGATAAATATCACGTAGACTCTATACACGCTGGCTGGGCCCACCTCACCACTGTTGGGAGAGATCCATGAATACTTTAATATTTATTGATGGATTTTTGCATTCCTGGGAGAGATCCATGAATACTTTAATTTTTCATCTGGCATTTTTTTGGTACCAAGGCAACGCTGGCATCACTAAATTAGATGGAAAATGTTCTCAGCTTTTCTGTTAAAGAAATTGCGTGACTGTCACAGAGACTGTCCACACAGCCGGCCGCGGTTTCTTCTGTAGGAATTTGGTGGAATTCGTCAGTAGCAACGTCTGGGCCTGAGGTTGCTCTTGCCGGAAGGCTTTTTCTATTTCCTAATGGCCTCCGGGCCCCTGAGGTCATCTGTCTCATCTGGGGCAAGTGTCGGCTGCCTGGGCTCGACCCTTCACCCCGCCGGCAAGGGTGCGGCGCCTGCCCCAGGCCTGGCTGTCCGGATCTGTGGCCTGTGGCTGACTCTCCATGCCCGAGTTCTCCCTCGTGATCCTTTGCTCCCCGTTTTCCACTCTTGCTGGAACTGATTGACTTTGTTTCATCCTTTGGGAGAAGCAGTGTTGGTGCGGCCCATTCCTCCACAGCGGGGGCTCCGGTCGCTGCAGGGCCTCCTGCCCCTGGCGGCCCCTCCCCTGCTGCTGCTGGCTGCTCTCGAGCAGGCTCCTTGCGCTGGAGCTGCCGTGCGGCTCCGACCTCCTCCTCCTCTCACTAAAGCCTTTGTGCTACGAATTTCCCCCTAGGCACCGCTTTAGCCGCAGTGTCCACAAAACCCTGCCGCCGTGTCCTAGTTTTTTATTCCGTTTAAAGCTCTTTCCCCTGGACGTCCCCCGACCCCGGCCACCTGGGTATGCGGCCTCGTGTCTCAGAGGAGAGGTTTCTCTCCCTCCTCTCTCCGTCGCCTCTGGTTGCGCTTCACCGTGCGTGGCTCCGTTCGCCCTGGGTGTGACGGTCGGCCGTGTCCGCGCCCAGAGGACAGCCTCTGTCGGTGGACGCTCCTCCGGGCACTCAGGAAGCTGCACTGAGGCTCTGTGGGTGTGTCCACTCCTGGCTGGCCTCTGCCAATGCCTTCGATGCTGGAGCCCCGAGGTCTGCGGCGATGGTGGCCCGTGTCCCTCTCCTGGTCTGCTAGTGCCTGTTCGCTTCACTCCTCTCGAACCTTGGTCGCTGAGGCGTGTTTAAGGGCCCTCGCTCTGCGGACGGGACCGCCCACAGTGCACCCTCACAAACGACCCCTCTCTCGTGACTCACCTCGCCCTGAATGCCCCTTTCCTGAAGGCCGACGCAGCACGGCGTCCTTCCCCTGGGGGGCCCCCGCCGTGTCCTGTCTCTCTGTCCCGTGCTCTCGGCCACCCGTGCGGCTGCGCTGGGCACCTGCGTCGTGGGCTGCGCGGGTGGGGTCTTGCCTCCCTGCTCACTTTAAGGAGCGCCCACTCTCAGCTCTCGCGCTGTCGTGTGCCCAGCTCCTGCCCAACGTGGTGATGGGCAGGCGAGGGGCGTCAGGAAGCAGAGGTGGCCAAGCCACAGAAGACCACCGCACAGCTGTGGGCACCTGGGGCTGAGACCCTGCGTGCGGGGGCCATCAGCGTGCACTGTGTCGTCACCTGCAGGTCGCAGACCTCACGTGTCCTCACGGGGCACTGTCCTGGCCGCCACCCTGGTGTCATCTTCCAATAGCTCAGGACACGGACCCTGTCCTGAGGCTGGCGGCGGGCAGGGTGGTAGAGAGAGGGTCCACACCAACCACGACAGGGCTGCCCCCAGATGGCCAGGGCCTCCTGGACGCGGACGGGCTGCCGGGAGAACGCGTCTTCGCCCTGCGGGCAGCACCAGGCCCATCCCGGCTGCCGTCCTCCCTTCCTAATCTGCGTGGTAAGGCCGCAGTCAAATGCCCCTGGCACCCTCTTCCCCTCTGAGCCCCTCTGTGGGGGCTTAACCACTGAGCCACACTCCCAGCCCATCTTTGTATGGTACTTAGAGACAGAGGCTCGCCGAGCTGCTGAGGCCAGCTCTGAACTCCTGCTGCTGCTGATCACGGGCGTGGGCCACCGCGCCTGGCACTCCTGTGACTCTGACTCTCCCTGTGACATCAGGAGCAGCAGCTCTAGGGAGGACAATGCACACACTTAACTCTCTGCACTCTGCATAGAATCAGTGTCTTAGCGGCAGTATTGTTTTTAGATTCAGTATTTTGTGCGGACTCTTCTGGTCTGTTCTTGCTGTGGTCATCGTAGGCCACATGCAGTGCACAACGGCATGATCGTGACTCTCAGCCATGATCTGAAAGCAAGATGTGTGAGCTCAAGGGGGGCATCGCGGCTACCCCCGGCCTTTGCTCCTTCTCTCTCCCGCCTCCGCTGCTCTTGAATCTTATTTGGTGACTAAGGACAATCGTGATGGGCACATCCGGGGATCCGGGTCCCAGAGGGATGGAGCTGGAGCTGAGGAGGGGTCCCCCCAGGCCCTGGGTCCAGCCTGCAGAAACGCAGCGGAGCCACGGCGGGGGCTTGTGCCGCGGAGGGGCGGGGCCAGAGACCCCCACAGCCTCGGGGACAGCCCAGCCCCGCGGCGCCCTCAGGTGCGCTGCCGCCCGCTGCCCGAGCCCCGCACACTGGACTGCTGTCCACACTGGGGGAGCGCCCCTCGAGAGTCCTGCCCGCCCCAGCCCTGTGACCAGCTGGCCAGCAGGACGCCGCACTGCCACCCGCCGCCGCCCGCTCCACACCTTGACAACAACACAGCAGCGGCTTCTAAGCCGGGATGCCCCCTGCCTCCTGCTCCCAGAGGCCACCCTGAGCACCGCTGGACAGGTGCAGAGCTGGGCCTTCTGCCGCCCATACACTCTCCCCTGGGCTGGCCTCAGGAGAGGCCCTGTGGCCCACCTGCCTCCCTGGGCCTAGCAAGATGGCGTTGGGGCACCCACTGCCCGACCCAGGTTGGTCCTCAGGGCCTTGGTCCTGGACCCAGGGGCACACGAAGCCCTGTCCACATGGTCAGAGAGACTGTGAAGTCCAGAGACGCCTAGGAGGACCCCCCCAGTCCACACAAGCCCGTCCGGAACCCAGGCCTCTGAGAGAGCCGGGCTCTGTGGGGCAGCAAGGACCCTGCAGGAGCGGTGGGAGCAGGGCAGGGCGGGGACTGGCCGGGCCGCACCTCTGCCTGGCCCTGCTCACCCAGGAGGAGCCTCTGGGCCTCAGTCCACACGCTGGTGAGCGCAGACCCCCAGGTGTGGAGAGATGAGAATCCAGGGGGCTCGCCCCAGCTGGGACACGGCCCACGCGGGTCTGGAGCCCTCGGGCACAGAAGGGGGCTCAACAGGTGAGGACCCAGAGGGCTCACGGCCCTCGGGGACCTTTCAGAACCTCGGGAGCAGGTGAGGTGGTGGGAAGGAGAGGAGGCATGGGGAGGGTCGGGGAGGCTGGCAGGGCACCGTCTGTGTCCCCTTCTGCTGCCGGCCATCCCCCACCCAGACATGTGACTGACACCTGAGGACACACATGCAGGAGACAGAGGGGACAGAAGTGCCGGGGTCGAGAGCCAAAGTCAGGCGGCCCGAGGGCTGGGTGTGAGGCTGGCGGGGGTGGGATGAGCGTCATCTTGCATGAGGCCGAGTCTCCAAGAGCCACACCCCCCGTGGAAAGGGCTCAAATGTCACTGGCTGGTTTGGAGAGGCGAGGCGGTCAGCCAGTCCCTGACTGCAGAGGCTGAGAGCTCAGGGCTCAGGGTGGGCTCTGTGCAGGCAGAACGGGGACTGCCTGAATCGTGCACGGTGTGCAAATGTGGCCTCACTCCCCTGGCCCACGCAAGGTCCAGTTTTAAGAAGTGAAGACGCTCTGGACCTAGAGGGGCCCCAGGTCCTGCAAAGGAAGAGAGTCCAATGAGGCACATGGTGCATGGTGCCTGGAACCTGTGGTCCTGCAAAGCACCAGGCAAAGGGAGCGAGTCACACAGGGCCACTGACGAGGGAGGAAAGGATGTGCAACCCAGAGAGAAGGAGGTAGAACTTCTAAAGGTTTCTTTTTAAATGTTCAAAGAGGCATAATCAAAACTGAACCAATAGGGCAAAAATAGGGCACTGTGAATAAAGGAGGCAGGTTATGAACGATGAAAAATAAGCAGATTTTATAGAGGCAAAAATATAGTCATTGAACATAAGGAATCAAACAAACAGATTTAAATGGACAAATAGATGCAACTGAAGAGAAAATCAGTGAAATTGAAGGCAGATCTGAGAAAGTCCAATTCTCACAAGAAGGTAATGAGGCAGTTGAATGAGGAAGCTCAGCACATCCTCTAAGACAGCAGTGAGGGAAAGGGGAGAGTGAACAGTAATATTCAGAAAGATAATAGACCAAGTTTTCCAGACCGAAAAACACTTTCTACTAGTAGATACCTGAGAGCACAGGGTACACTTTGATTGCATTGAACTGAATCTATGGAATGTGTGGAATCCCAGAGACATGCGTAGAACACACATACGCATATGTGAAGCACGTATGTAGAGAGCACCAAAGGAAGGCAATCAGGAAGAGAGGCTCTCAAACACTCCCAGCACAAGAAAGATAAAGTTTGAGGGACAGGTACTCCAAGTCCCCTCAGGTGTCCCCTAAAAGCCCCTGTGTCCATGCAGGAATGTTCACACAGGAGGACTGGCTGTAGAGCTGGACTGAAGGTGAATCATACAGTCAGTGGGGACACTGGCCCCACTGGATCAAGTGGGGATGAATGATGAGAGTAGGCAGGGGGATGCGCTGGGGAGGCGGGTCCCTGGAGGCTGCCCGTGGGGTTCGTGTTTTATCCCTGGTGCTGCCCTCCACCCTCTCCCACTTCCTCTCTCGCTCTCCCCTCGATCTCTCGCTCTCGCTGGGATCTCCTTCTGCCCCTCTCACTGCCCCCGATTTCTTCTCCTTCTCGCTCTCTCCCTTACACCCCTCTCTCTCACACCCTCTCCCCCACTTCTCCCTCTCCCTCTCTCACACCATCTCCCTCACACGCCTCCATCCCCTCTCCTTACTCTCCCTCACACACACCTCTCTCACACCTCACACCCTCTCCACCACTTCTTCTCCCTCTCCCTCCCTCTCTCACACACTCCTCCCTCACACACCCTCTCCCTCACACCACTCTCCCTCTCTCCCTCACACCCTCTCCCTCTACACCCTCACACCCTCTCACTCACCAACCTCTCTCCCTCACACCCCTCCCTCTAACCCTCACACCCTCTCAACCTCACACCCTCACCTAGCAACAATACCTCTCCCTCTCTCTCACCTCTCTTCCCTCCACTCACACCCTCTTCCCTCTCCCTCTCTCACACCCCTACTCATCCCTCACACCCTCGTCCCGCCCTCTCACAACCTCACACCCTCCCTCTAACCCTCCCACCAACCTCTCACTCACACCCTCTCCCTCACCACGCCCTCTCTCCTCTCCCTCTCTCCCACCCTCTCCCTCACACCCTCTCCCTCTCCCTCTCTCAAGACCACCCTCTCCCTCACACCCTCGTGCCCTCACACCCACTCAGCCCTCCACTCTCTCCTCACACCCCTCACCTCTCCTCTCACACACAACCCCTCTCCCTCACACAACCCTCTCCCCCACTTCTTCTCCCTCAAACCCTCTCATCTCACACACCCTCGATCCCTCACACACTCTCCCCCACTTCTTCTCCCTCTCCCTCTCTCTCACACACCCTCTCCCTCACAACACGACCCTCTCCCCCACTTCTTCTCCCTCATCCCTCTCTCTCACACTCACTCTCCAACACCCTCTCCCTCACACACCTCTCTCCTCTCTCACAACATTCTCCTCACACCCTCTCCTCTCACAACCCCGCTCACACACCCTCTCCCTCACACTCATCCCTCTCCCTCACACTTTTCTCCTCAACCTCTCCCTTACACCTCCTCCTCACACTCCTCTCCTTCACACCCTCTCCCTCTCTCACACTCTCCCTCACACCTCTCCCTCACACAACTCTTCTCTCCTCACACCCTCTCCCTTACAACCCTCTCCCTCACTCGCCCTCACACCCTCTCCCTCTCTCCACTCTCTCACCTCACAACACCCTCTCCCTCACACACCTCTCCCTCACAGCCCAACCCTCTCTCTCTCCCACACTCTCCCTCACACCCTCTCTTCCATCCTCTCCCTCACCAACCCTCTCCTCTCTCTCCCTCTCTCTCACCACTCACCCTCACCCCCTCTCCTCTCTCCCTCTCTCTCTCTCCCTCACACCCTCTCCCCCTCACAAACACCCTCTCTCCTCCACCCTCCACACCCTCTCATCTCACACCCTCGCCCTCTCTCTCTCTCTCACACCCTCTCCCTCTCACACCCCTCCCTCACAGCTTCCCTTACAACCCTCTCTCTCACACACACACCCTCTCCCTCACACCCTCTCCCTCTCACCTCTCCCCGACTCCTCCTCCCTCACACCCTCTCCTCACACCCTCTCCTCACACCCTCTCCACTCTCCCTCTCACTCCCTCACACCCTCTCCCACACACTCTCTCCCTCTCCCTCCCTCCCTCTCTCCTTCTCTCTCTCTCCCTCACACCCTCTCCCTCTCCCTCTCTCCCTCACACCCCTCTCCCCTCACACCCTCTCGCCTCTCCCTCTCCTCTCCGCTCCCTCACACCCTCTCCCTCACACCCTCTCCCTCACCCCCTCTCCTCTCTCACACACCCTCTCTCCTCACACACCCTCTCTCTCTCTCCCTCACACAGTCCCTCTCCCTCACACCCACCCTCTCTCTCTCACACCCTCTCTCTCTCTCCCTCTCGCTCTCTCACACCCTCTCTCTCACACACACACAAACCCCTCTCCCTCATCCCTCTCTCCCTCTCTCTCCTACTCCTCTCTCCCTCACACCCTCTCCCTCTCCCTCTCTCCCTCACACCCTCTCCCTCACACTCTCTCCTCCCTCTCCCTTTCTCCTCCCTCTCCTCCTTCTCTCTCTCTCCCTCACACCCTCTCCCTCTCCCTCTCTCCCTCACAAACCCTCGTCCCTCACACCCTCTCCCTCTCCCTCTCTCCCTCACAACCCTCTCCCTCACACCCTCTCCCTCACAGGGACCCTCTCCCCTCACACCCTCTCTCTCACACCCTCTCTCTCTCTCCCTCACACACCTCTCCCCTCACACCCTCTCTCTCACACACCCTCTCTCTCTCCTCTCCCTCTCCTCTCTCACACCCTCTCTCTCACACACACACCCTCTCCCTCTCCCTCTCTCCCTCTCTCCCTCACACCCTCTCTCTCACTCACACACCCTCTCCCTCTCTCCCTCTCTCCCTCACACTCTCCTCTCTCTCCCTCACACTCTCTCCCTCACACTCTCTCCCTCTCTCCCTCCCTCCCTCTCTCCCTCACACACCCTCTCCCTCTCCCTCTCTCCCTCACACACTCTCCCTCACACCCTCTCCCTCCTCGTCTCTCTCCCTCTCCCTCTCCCTCTCTCCTCTCTCCTTCTCTCCCTCTCTCCCTCACACTCTCTCTCCCTCTCCCTCTCTCCCTCTCTCCTTCTCTCTCTCTCCCTCACACCCTCTCCCTCACACCCTACTCCCTCTCCCTCTCCCTCTCCACCTCAAATCCTCACTCACACCCTCTCCCTCTCCCTCTCTCCCCTCTCCTTCTCTCTCTCTCCCTCACACCCTCTCCCTCACACCCTCTCCCTCTTCCCCTCTCGCCACTCTCCCTCACACCCTCTCCCTCTCTCCCCTCTCTCCCTCACACTCTCCCTCTCCCTCTCCCTCACACTCTCCTCCCTCACACTCTCTCCCTCTCTCCCTCTCCCTCTCTCATCCCTCACACCCTCTCCCTCTCCCTCTCTCCCTCACAAACACCCTCTCCCCACACCCTCTCCCTCTCACCTCTCTCCCTCTCCCCTCTCTCCCTCTCAACTCCTTCTCTCCCTCTCTCCCTCACACTCGCTTCCCTCTCCCTCTCTCCCTCTCTCCTTCTCTCTCTCTCCCTCACACCCTCTCCCTCACACCCTCACACTATCCCTCTCCCTCTCTCCCTCACACCCTCTCCCTCTCTCCCTCTCTCCCTCACACTCTCCCTCTCTCCATCACACTCTCTCCCTCACACTCTCTCCCTCTCTCCCTCTCCTCTCCCTCTCTCCCTCACACCCTCTCCCTCTCCCTCTCTCCCTCAACACTCCCTCTCCCTCACACCCTCTCTCTCACACCCTCTCCTCTCACTCCCTCACCCCCTGCACACCCTCTCCCTCACACCCTCCTCTCTCACATACCCAACCTCTCTCTCTCTCTCTCCCTCTCTCTCTCACACCCTTTCCCTCTCTCCCTCACACCCTCTCTCTCACACACACAAAAAACCCTCTCCCTCTCCCTCTCCTCTCTCATCCCTCTCTCCCTCTCTCCCTCACACTCTCTCATCTCCCTCACACCCTCTCCCTCTCCCTCTCTCCCTCTCTCCCTCACACCCTCTCTCTCACACCACACAGTCTGCCCCTCTCCCTCTCCCTCTCACTCCCTCTCTCCCTCACACTCTCCCTCTCTCACCCCCTCACACCCTCTCCCTCACACCCTCTCCCTCTCCCTCTCTCCCTCACACCCTCTCCCTCACACTCTCTCCCTCTCCCTCTCTCCCTCTCTACCCTCTCTCCCTCTCTCTCTCTCACACCCTCTCTCTCTCTCCCTCTCTCTCTCACACACCCTCTCTCTCACACACACACACCCTCTCCCTCTCCCTCTCTCCCTCTCTCCCCTCACACCCTCTCTCCTCACACACACACCCTCTCCCTCTCTATCCCTCTCCCTCTCCCTCTCCTCCCTCACACTCTCTCCCTCACACTCTCTCCCTCTCTCCCTCTCCCTCTCTCCCCTACCCACACCCTCTCACCTCACACCTCTCTCCCCTCCCTCTCTCCCTCCTCACACCCTCTCCCTCACACACTACCCTCTTCCAACACCTCTCTCCCTCTCCCTCTCGTCCCCTCACACCCTCTCCCTCACACCCTCTCCCTCTCCTCTCTCCCTCACACCCCTCCCTCCCTCCTCCCTCTCCCTCACACTCTCTCCCTCTCCCTCTCTCCCTCTCTCCTTCTCTCTCTCTCCCTCACACCCTCCTCCCTCACAACCCTCTCCCTCACACCTCTCTCTCTCACACCCTCTCCCTCACAACCCTCTCTCTCACCACCCTCTCTCTCTCCCTCACACCCTCTCCCCCTCACACCCTCCTCTCTCTCACACCCTCTCTCTCTCTCCCTCTCTCTCTCACACCCTCTCCCTCTCTCCCTCACACCCTCTCCCTCACACCCCTCCTCCCTCACAATAACACCCTCTCCCTCACACCCTCTCCCTCACACCCCTCTCTCTCTCTCCCTCTCTCCCTCACACCCTCTCCCTCACACCCCTCTCTCTCACACCCTCTCTCTCTCTCCCTCTCTCTCTCACCTCTCCCCACTAGAGCCCTCTCCCTCTCTCCCTCACACCCCCTCTCCCTCACACCCTCTCCCTCACACCCTCTCCCTCACACCCTCTCTCTCACACCCCTCTCTCTCTCCTCACACACCCTCTCCCTCACACCCTCTCTCTCACACCCTCTCTCTCTCTCCCTCTCTCTCTCACACCCTCTCCCTCCCACTCTCCCTCACACCCTCTCTCTCACACAACACACGCCCCTCTCCCTCTCACCTCTCTCCCTCTCTCCTCACACCCTCTCTCTCACACACACACCCTCTCCCTCTCCCTCTCTCCCTCTCTCCCTCTCTCCCTCACACTCTCTCTCTCCCTCACACACCACAACCCTCTCCCTCTCCCTCTCTCTCCTCTCTCCCTCACACCCTCTCTCTCTCACACACACACCCTCTCCCTCTCTCCCTCTCTCCCTCTCTCTCCCTCACACTCTCCCTCTCTCCCTCACACCCTCTCCCTCACACCCTCCTCTCCCTCTCCCTCTCTCCCTCACACCCTCTCCCTCTCTCCTCCCTCTCTCCCTCACACCCTCTCCCTCACACCCTCTCCCTCTCCCTCTCCCCCTCACACCCTCTCCCTCTCCCTCTCCCTCACACTCTCTCCCTCTCCTCTCTCTCCCTCTCTCCTTCTCTCTCTCTCCCTCACACCCTCTCCCTCTCTCCCTCTCTCCCTCTCTCCCTCTCTCCCTCACACTCTCTCCCTCTCCCTCTCTCCCTCTCCTCTCTCTCTCTCTCTCCTCACACCCCCTCCCTCAGGCCCTTCTGCTCTCAGCTGTCATGGCCTTAGTGGTTCCCCAGTCACACACTTCTGTCAGGGGCCGTGGAGAATGCCAACCATGGACCAACACCTCTGAAACCTTGAACCTGATTATACTTGTCCTTAGTCAGGTTGTCCTTGTCAGGTATTCAGGTCACAACAAAATGCTGACTAACACACCTGATTCAATCATTTCATGTTGCATAATGTCTCAAAATATCACACTCTTCCCCATAATCATGCACAATTATTCAGTCAATTTTAAAAATTAAAGATGATTAGATTTTAAAAGACTTCTCATCAATGATAGCGATCGCGGAGGCCAGTGAGCTTTTGTTTCCAACACACTGATAGAAAGCAACCGTCAATCAAACCTTCTGCACTGCGCTACAATAGTCCCGAGTCAGGTGAAGTTGGCTCTAGATCAAGACCCAAAGCTTGCCATCTCTGAAAGAACGCAACGGGTGTGCTTCAGAGCAGGTCGCAGGTGCCACGCGACCGTGAGCAAATAAATCAGCAGTCGTGGTGTGAGTCCAGGCAACCCTGGCTGTCCCAGGAGTGTCAACGGAGGGTGTCACCAACAGCACTGGGTGCCGATGTCTGGCAGCGCCACAGACCAGTGCCTGCTAGAATCCTCCGGATTTTGCACCCACCGGAAGTGCTGGGTACAAAATATTTAGAGGAGCTGTTTCCACCCACCTCTGGCCTACCGGGAAAGCAGGAGGACCGAGGAGGCCAGGCTGCCACCAGGGAACTCTGGGTGGCGACTGCAGGGACGCAGCCCTCCTGGGGGCACGGGCGCGACGGCTGGAGCTCGGGTCTGCGGACGTGGAGAGCGGAAGAGGAGACCTCCAGGCAGTGCCCCGTGGCAAGTCCTGCGTGCACACGCGCTCACCTGTGTGTTGCAGGCACAGGCGCGTGCACGTGTGGGCGTGGTTCTTGAGCAGGGCATTGAGGATCCAGGAGGAAGACCAGCCTGCTCGGCGAGCCATGCTGGGGAAGCAGGTCAGCTCCTGAAAGAGGAAGAGGGGACACGGATTCCTACCTCACTGCACCCATAAAAGTCAGTTCCAAACGGAGGATGGAGGGCGGAGGACGGAGGGCGGAGGGCGGAGGGCGTAATGGCAAGGCAAACATTTGCAGAGCTTTGAAAGTCAACATAGGAGAAGATACCTGTGACCGTGGGCTGAGGAGTGATTTCTTAAACAAAACCTCGAAGTGCAAACACCAAGGCAGAGAGTGACAAAGTCTGTGGCATTGAAATTCATCGGCCAGCAGGAGTGAGTGGAGCACAGAGGCCACCAACCGGGGACGCTGTCTGCAGCAGTTCTGCAGCGGTGGCTGGACCTGGAATGCACAAACGGCTCCTCCAGGCCAGCCAGACCCGGACAGTGGCGGCGAGGGTGAGGCAGGACTTGGACGCGGGCGGGCGAGGGTGAACCGGTGGCTCAGGAAGCGGGGGCCCTGGGGGCGTGGATCAAAACACAGCGGGAGGACACCTCGCAGCTGTCCACGGCTGAACCTGCGCAGCGCTGGGCAGAGGCGAGGGAGCGGGCTTGGGCGACCGAGTGAGATCGGGACGCGTGTCCTGTGATCAGCTGTGACACTGGGGGCCTGTCCACGGTCCCTGCGGAAAAAGACAAACACAGAGGACACTAGAGGGGGAGGGGAGGGTCTGCCAGCCTGTCCAAGTCGCCTGCTGTTGAGTGGCTCAGCGGGAGACCCCTGCCCCCTGGGGCAGCCCTGGAGGCTCCTCCCTGCCGTGCCAGTGCTCGAGAATGTCCCACTGGGGGCTGGGACACCAGTCGTGACCCACTGGGATGGTGGCGCCCCTGTGGCTGCAGGAGGGGCCCGGGCGCAGAGCGCTGAGCTTCAGGCGCCCCGCGAGGGCGGGCGGCCTCCCCACCCTGAGTGCGAAAGCGTGTAGCTGCTGCAGTGTGTCCCCTGGGGCCCTTCCCGGCGTGGACAGTTATTTTCCAGCCAGTGACGGAGACACAGGACTCAGAATCGCAATTCCCTGGGGACGGAAGAGGGGCGGGGTTGGGAACCCCGGGCATTCGTCCGTCTCAGGTGAGCGTGGACGCTCAGGTGCCCGTGGCTCCGGGGATGCCGTCTTCTTGCCCACCGGGCAGCGAGCGAGGACTGCTGTGGGTCTGCACCCCACACCTGCCGCGCTGGCGCGCCTCCGCGGGTGACAGCACCACACCTGGCGGCTTCGGAGAGCGGCCGCTCACCCGCTCGCCATGCGGGGGCAGCAGGCCTAGCCAGGCGTGGTGGGTGGGCTTGCGGCTTCAGCTGGCCTCTCTCACACGCCAGTGGTCAGCAGCGTGACCAGGTCCCGTCCAGGGGACCATGGCCGGGATGGCCCGGCCCTCGGAGGCCTCAGCTTGCTGAGGCAGCACCGCAAGGGTCTCTCCAGGAGCAGGAGCCCCAAAGGGCAGTGGCAGGGCCTCCCAGTGGTGCCTCCTCCAGGCTCTTTGGCCATCTGGTGACAGCCCAGTCCTGACTCTGTCACTGAGGAACTGGAGGCCACCTGCAGAGGGCTGCAAAGGCCCAAGGCCATCTGAGCTTTAACGCGCGTGGGACCACGGGCTCCCAGGGACGAGGGGACTCCCGGGGACAAGGCCCTCCCCGCCTGCTCTGTGACGCCTGTGCTCCCTGCTCTCCCCTCCGCTCCTCTCCCTCTGTGTCTCCTCGTCTCTCCCGCCCGGTCTCTGTCTGTCTCTCTGAGGGTGCTTCCTGTCCTTCACCCCCACGTGGGTGGTCATCAGCCCACACTGTGGGCACCTGGATAAGGGGACATCTTCTACCTGTGCCTAAGAACCCACGGACGCCCTGCTGGAAAGAGAGATCGATTGCTGATATCTGCAATAATGGATCCCAGCAGGTCACACCGACCGCCCCTCGGACGGCAGCTGGACGGACGTCCTCTCCAGAGCCGTCCACGGACGCCATTCGCCAGACTCAGGTCGAACATTTCCCAAGACAGATCTGAAGTGACTTTGGGGGTGAGAGTCTAAGTTGCGCGGGCATAAAAAACAACACATGCTGTTGGAATTATATATCTGCGAACTAATTCTCATATAAAATTAGCATCTGGGGCCTCGACTGCATTGCCGCGCGTGCCTGTTGTTAGCAATCGTCCTGTAACCAGCCTGAGCCTGCGCGCAGAGCCTCGCTACATCTTCCTCATAACGTGCTGCGTAAGTAAAATCAGCCCTTTAAGGAAACAGCTCGAGGACAGCGAGCTCGGAGCCCTCCGTATCGAGGACAGCGAGCTCGGAGCCCTCCGTATCCAGGACAGCGAGCTCGGAGCCCTCCGTATCCAGGACAGCGAGCTCGGAGCCCTCCGTATCCAGGACAGCGAGCTCGGAGCCCTCCGTATCGCCTGCGGAGGGCGCGGCTGGGGAAAGGGGCGCAGCTCACGGGACGGAGGACAGCAGGCCTCCGCCGTGGAGCCACTGTGGCTGAGGCCCACGCCCTGCCCACTGCCCCCGCACTCTCTGCCAGACCTGGGAGGTGACCTCAGATGGCCCGACGGCAGGGGAGGAGGGAACGCCGCGGTGTGGCAGGTCTCAGCACAGCAGGGCAGGACACTGCCCGTCACTGCCCCCTGGGCTCTCTGTTTGGGCCCACTGATTGGTGGCCAGTGAGGCCAGGCCTACGGGAGGACACAAGGCTACCGAGCACCACGGGCAGGCCTGTGTGGGGACCGTCCTGTCCCGGGGGCTCCGTGAGACGCGGTAGGGCTGTCCCCAGAGCAGACCTCGGGTAGTGGCCGCCCTCCTGCCGCAGGGTGAGCCTGGAATCGGCTCAGCCACCAGGCTCCGGAGCGAGGGCGGTCTGGCTCCCAAAGGCCGGACGGTGGAGGCAGGGCTGGTGCGCCGCGTTTCGAAGGTGGGGATGAGAGCCCTGCTTCACACTGCGAGACACGTCCGCTTTCCACCTGCAAAGACAACCAGGGGCGCAAGATGGACTCCAGTGAGCTTCCAGCACAGACAAAATCCCTAGTTGCATGGACCTCGCGACCTCATCCCAGCAGGGACTCTGCCCTCAACCAGGATTTGAGACGGAATGGGCTGCCATCCCCGCAAGGTGCAGTGGCGGTGTCTGGGGACTTCAGCCTTGTCATGATGGTGGCGATGCTGCCAGCACACAGTAGGACCACTTTGCCCCACCACACAGTAGGACAACTTCCCCAGCGTGGGTCCTACTTCTCCGTGGACTTTAAGCGCCCACCACTTTGCCGTAGGTTGTAAAACCACTGCGTGCTGTCCTTTCTTACAAGTGGAGTTTCCCTAGCCCAGAATCTGCAAACAAATGCCGTTGCTTGCATCTCTTCCACACTCCCGGGGCTGTGGCTCTTAACTATGCTTCTCAAAGCATCCTTTTTCTATAGGAAAATATTTTGCTCACATCTTAAAAGGGAACCCTGTTGGAATACTCCAAGACCCTAACATTGCGTTAGAAGCTGACCAGCAAAGTATTGTGATCTTTTAAAAAATCAGTAAGTCGCCAGGTATGGTGGCGCACACCTGTAATTGCAGGGATACTGAGGCAGGAGGATTGCAAGTTCAAAGCCAGCCTCCACCACTTAGTGAGGCCCTAAGCAACTTAGTGACACCACTCTCAAATTTAAAAAAAAAAAAAAAAATCTTAAAAGGCTGGGAATGTGGCTCAATGATTAAGTGCCCCTGTGTTCAATCTCCAGTACCAAAATCTGTGTGTGTGTGTGTGTGCGTGTGTGCGTGTGTGCGTGTGTGTGCGTGTGTGTGTGTGCGTGCGTGCGTGTGTGCGTGTGTGCGTGCGTGTGTGTGTGCGTGCATGTGTGTGTGTGTGCGTGTGTGTGCGTGTGTGTGTGCGTGTGTGCGTGTGCGTGTGTGCGTGTGCGCGTGTGTGTGACTTATGCCCACTTCATAAGGATCCGCCCTCTTTCATTTTATTTTGGAATTTTGGGCCCGGGAGGCTGGAGCCGGGCCTGGGGGCTGGAGCCGGGCCTGGGGGCTGGAGCCAGGACCTGGGGCCTGCCACCCGCCCACACGGGCCTCGGGCGCCTGCCCACCAGGCCCAGGATGGTCCTGAGAAGCCCCAGAGTGGCCGCGCTGGCTTTCCCCGCCCCCGGGAACTCGGTGCTGGCCGCGGGGGTGGAACTGTCTTCCTCTCCGGCTTCTCAGCTGGCCGCGGGCCTGCTCCCCAAGTTCCCCTCGTCAGTGAACTGTCACCGGGGTAAATCAGGGCCACCGATAACTCCGCAGTGCGGCCCCTCGTGCTGGCCATCCTGTCGGCGCTCACGGCGACCCGCACACCCTGACTGCGACAATCAGGCTCCTCACTAGGCCCCTGCCAGGCCGCGGCGCCCACCCCCTCCGGCGCTCCTGCTGCAGAGGGTGACTTATTCTGTCTCGCACGAAACCGCATTTCTACGAGACTCGAGATCTCTGTGTGGGGATAGCTAGACACGACTTCTAGCAAACATGTCAATTACTTATGGGAAACACTGGATTTTTCACAAAGGCCCCCCAGGAGACCAGGCACAGCGAGGGGCAGCTGGAGGAGAAGCCCCTCTGCTATCATCTCTAAGCCGCGATTCTGAAAGGGCGGGGCGGAGCAGCCTCGAGCTGGCCCTGAGCGGGGGCTGGGACGCTGCCCCCGCTGGAGGGTGGGGCTGACCGCGCCCGCCTCGCCCACACCCGTCCACTCTGCGCCTGGGGCGCACTGGCCCTCTGAGCCCAGCATCCTGGCAACAGTGTCACTGCAGAGATGAGAGGAGGCCACACGCCTGGACACCTCGCAGGTGCCACTTCCCGGGACCACGTCCTGCCTCCACCGCAGCTCCTCCTGGGCCCTCCCTGTGCTGCCACCCACCTCCTGCTCCTCCCGGACGCCGGCAGGGCCACCCAGGCCCAGATGTCCCCACAGGGCAGGCGAGGCACCCCCACCTAGCCAGGGGCCAGCTGAGGACTGCGGGAGGTGCCACCTGGCCTGAGGCCCTCCCCGTGAACCACAGCGTGGCTTCATAGGCCAGGCCCACACGGAGGCTCAGGGCACAGGGCACCTCCTTCCTGGTGGCCGCAGGCACCCTGACGTGCACTCAGTGTCCAGTGTGGGACAGGTGCGTGGCATCCCCGCGGGCCCCAGTCGCACGCGCACAACCATCTGTGGACGTGCTGGTGGGGAGGGGCGGCGGGGCAGCCGCACGCCTCTCGGGCACAAGTCCGTCCAGTCTTCGCTTTGTGTCATTAACAAAGGAAAAAGGATCAAGCGCTCCGAGGGGGGACGTCCACCCCAGCACGTGGAGCACAGGACGCCCGAGGACGCGGAGTGGGGTCGACAGGCTTGGGCCTGTTCTCAGCGGGGCAGCCCCTTCCCAAAGGGACCGGCACCCCCCCACCGGGCAGGCCAGGAAAGACCCCGGGGCCTCCTGGGAGGGACCGGAGACACCAGCCAGGGAAAGGGACGGCTACTGCAGAGGGTGACGCCCAGGCGAGGCGGCAGCAGCAGCTCCGAGAGGGCCCGGGTGACCCCCAGGAGAGCCAGGGGCCACTCACCCGAGGCCAAGCTCCTCCGCGCCTCCTGGGAGCTCCGCCTGGGGCGTTGACGCTCACACGGCTCCTCGGACACGGGACAGCAGGTCTCGGAGCCCGGCACGCGCCAGGACGCGCAGCTCTGCAGGTCCCCCACCAGGCTCCGGGCCCTGTGGTGACACCAGCAGGTGCAGCTCCCCCCCACGGGGGCTGGGGTCCCCGAGGTGGAGGCCTGCCCACCAGGGGCGAGCGGGCATAATGGCCAGGCCAGGCCAGGCCCGTGCCGAGTGGCCGTGAGCGGCCCGGGACCATGGGCAGAGCACTGCAAGGGTCCAGTGGGAGAGTGGGAGGGAGACGCTGCAGCCCCTCAGCCTCCCCCAGACCGCCCACCCCGGGAGTCGCCCAGCAGGGCCCAGCACCCACCACTGGCGCCGGACAGAACGTCCTGCTTCCATCGGCCTTCTCCCCAAAGTCTCGCTGCTTGTCTAACAAGCTGGCCTCCCTGTCGGCGCCCCGGACACAGGAGCCCTCACCCACACATGGCCAGCCTGAGCTCCGGGCCCTGGAGGGCATGGCACGTGCCCAGCCTGGGCTCTGGGACGTGGAGGGCATGGCGCGTGCCCAGCCTGGGCTCTGGGACGTGGAGGGCATGGGCGCATGCCCAGCCTGAGCTGTAGGACGTGGAGGGCATGGTGTGTGCCCAGCCTGGGCTCTGGGACGTAGAGGGCATGGCGTGTGCCCAGCCTGGGCTGTAGGACGTGGAGGGCATGGCGTGTGCCCAGCCTGGGCTGTAGGATGTGGAGGGCATGGCGTGTGCCCAGCCTGGGCTCTGGGACGTGGAGGGCATGGCGTGTGCCCAGGCCTGGGCTGTAGGACGTGGAGGGCATGGCGTGTGCCCAGCCTGGGCTCTGGGACGTGGAGGGCATGGCGTGTGCCCAGCCTGGGCTCCGGGCGTGGACGGCACGGCGTGTGGCCTGCAGAGGCCTCCTGGATGGGCCTGTTCTCAGAAGGGCACGTGGCAGGGCACTCATGGCCCTGGAGCCCTGTTGCTGTGCCCGCAGAGGCCCAGCCTGTGCCCGCAGAGCCATCCCTAGCAGCGGATGTGAAAGCAGCAGACAAAGAGAGCCACAGACCACAGAGCACCCAGGGATCGTGGTCAGTCCAAGGAGGGTGACCGCAGGGCCAGGTGCCAGGCAGTGGATGGCACCCTGCCCAGAGGGCACGCCAGCCTCATGCCTCCTCCAGCCAGGTGGGCAGCCGGGCAGCCGGGACCCCGGACAGCTGTGGAGGCCTCTCCAGCTGACCGTGCTCGCCAGAGGCAGCGCAGCCTGCGCCCGGCCTCAGCCCGGCAGCTCATTTGTCTTGATTATCTCCTCGGCAGCTGCCGCCCCAGCCTCGTTTCCAGCAGGTCCTGGCCGGGGAAGGGTTGAAGGAACTAATCAGCGAGAGCAGCTGCTCCTGCAGGGGCGGAGGCCAGCGGAGGAGCACGGGCCCCGGGCGCACCCCACCAGCTCCGGGGCCTGCTCTGGACCAGAGGGTGCTGGAGGGGCCCTGGCCAGAGAGTCCCCGAGGAAGCCGCTCGGCGTTGGGGCCGGGATGTGTGGGGGCTGGAGCAGGCCCTTGGGGTGGGTCTGACGGCAGCTCCCACGGTGGCCCCCAGGGCCCGTGAGCAGGGAGGCCCCTGGGGCGCCCTCACTTTGGCCGGGCGGCTCCCCAGCCCTAACCCTCCCCCGGAGCTGCTCTGCCCACCCAGGCGCCGGTGGTGGGCGCCTGGTCCTGCGTCTGCTTCCCGCTCGCACCAGCCAGGTGCGGCTGCGAGGGCCACGGCGGAGGCCACACCTCACCTGCCTTCGGGGTGCAGGCGTGGGCTCCAGCTGCCCGGCCCAGGAGGGTCCCTGCAGTGCCAGAGGGGGACGAGGGCGGAGCTGTCAGGGCAGCAGCCCAGAGAGTGGAGACGGCCCCAGAAGAGGACCGCGGCTTCCTCTTCCTCCCGTGCACCGGCTGAACCCGCAGTGAGGACAGGTGAGGGCGCGACCCCGCCCAGGTTCACCTGGGGCCGTCCCCCCTGGAGGACTGCGCATCCCTGGGGTTTCCTTTCCCTTCCCTAATCTGCGAGTGTCGCGATCTCTTAAGTCCGCTGCTGTCTGAGATCGCCCCGCCTTGGTTCCAAGCAACCCGCAGATCTGGGCATGCCGAGTTGAGGACGGCCAGGGACCTTGGAATGCGCAGGACTGAGGGGCCCTCGCTTGGCACCAGGAGGTACTGCAGGGCCTCGACTGCAGACCAGGCTGGCCGGGGCAGCCTGCCGCCAGCCATCCACATCTCCAGGCACACGCTGGCTCCTGGAGGCCGGGCACTGAGGCCACGCCCGCCATCCCAGCGAGTCGGGAGGCTGAAGCACGAGGCTGTGAGGGCCAGGCCAGCCTGGGCGACTGAGCGAGACGCCGTCTGGAAACAAAAATCAACAAGGTCATAAAGGACTGGGGTGTGGCTCAGGAGTCAAGCACCCCTGGGCCCAACCCTGCTACCACACACACACACACACACACAAGGCTCAGAGGAATGAGGGACAGGAGACACAGGACGTCCAGCCTGGGGCGGGGAGATCCTCCCAGCTGAGAAGGCAGCAGAAGGCCGAGGCCGAGGAGACAGGGCGCACAGGTGTCCCACCTGCAGGGCCGCTGCTCAGGGAGGGCACGGCGGTGCCCAGTGCAGCCCCAGGGACCAAACTCCTCTAACAACACGGATCGCCACGTCCACACGCCCACTGCGCACGTTTTCAAATGAATGATGCAAATGGTGGGAGAGCCCCGTGCGGTGGCGTCCACCGCAGCCTCATTTACGGATGAGATCCAGCAAGGGCTTCGTGCCCAGCCACAGAGGCAGGGACACCACTGCCCTCCAGCACCGGGGACCTCGGGCACCGTGGCTCAGAGCAGGCAGAGCAGCGTGGGCGTGCTGGTGGCAGAGCCACAGCAGAGACGGCCGCAGCCTGCCCAAGCAACTGACCCGGCTGTCACCCACATGCACAGAGCAGACGTGGTGACCAGGGCTCACTCAGCCTGCGAGAAGAGCGGCGCCGTGACAGCTGCGGGCAAAGGGACAGAGTGGAGGCCACTGTGCAGACTCAGAAGGGTCCGGGTGGCACGCGCCCGCTGGGCTGCGGAAGCGGGCGCGGAACCCGAGCAGCCTGGAGGGTGAGCCGGGGCCAACGGAGGGAAGACCGGGGCACGGAGGAGACGGGGTGGAGTCGACCAAGCCGCGCTACACGCGTGTGGACACCCCAGGGACAAGCCCAGCTCTCTGTGTCTAAACCCCGATTAAAAATGTTAAATAAACAGAAGGAAGACCTGCAGGGGAGAGGAGGCGGGCTGGGGAGGGGGCTGGGAACGTCCTGGGACTGGCGGGAGGGGCTGGGTGCAGCGAATCACGTCCCATGCATGGCCGAAGGTGTCAGAAGGAACCCCACTGTCACGTCTGTCACACGTCAATAAAACATTGACAATACTTTTGAAAAAAAACTCTAAAAATGTTAATGTGCATGAAGGAAAAAAAAACATCAAAATGAAGTAAACCAAATTATAATAAACATCGTCTTTGGTCAACACATCTACAGGTGATTTTGAGATTCTAATTACTTTCCAAATCATTTTAAATATGCACACATTGTTTTTATGACATAGTGATATAGCATACATATTTTTAATTCAGGCAAAAAATGTATGATAAGATCCAAAATTTTTTTGTTTATACACAAACCTAGGATGATAAAAGAGTATGATATTAATGATTCGTATTGCTTAGCACTGAAGCAATGTTCAGGACATGCATGTCATTGATCATCATGTCACTAATGCTGACGTATCTGGTTTTCTTTATTTTTAATGTGGCTGCTCAGATCCTGTAAAGCCACAAGCCAGTGTCCCTTAGTGTGTGTCCCCGGGGTCACTTCCAGGAACCCTGCAGAGGCGAACCGGGGCACCCAGTCACGGGCGCCGGGGGGTCTTGGCCACCTGCGCCCCGCACACTCCCGGCCGGCTGCCAGCGACGCCCAGGGGACAGGTGTGCGAAGCCGCCCTGTGCTGCGTCCGGGCGGGCGCACCTTTCTTCCAAGCCGCTTTTACCCTCTGGGGTCCAATTCCACAGGCGCGGGACCTGGGACGGGAGGTGGCCGGCCCGGCTGCACCCGCCTCTGCTGGACAGCGCCGGTCCGGTCTCCTCGGCACTGCCCGCAGTCCTCTGGCCGCCTGGACAGACGCAGCCAGACGTTTAGGCCCACGCAGTCGTGACACGAGTGTCCCACGCTCGCAGCCTCCAGGGTCCAGCAGTGGAGGCCGAGCAGGAGGCCAGGTTCCTCCACCCGGCCCTGGGCGGAGGCTCCCGGAGCAGTGCCCGGTGCGCAAAGACAGGAGTGACAGCGCCCTCCAGGCAGCCGGACACGCCCACAGGACAGCGGCCAGCTCCTGCGGCCGCACCAGCAAAAGAAGAGACAAGGAGGACTCGAGACCAGGGCGGGAGCCACCGTCTGTCTCGGCTCACCCTGGAGGGGACGCTCTTGTCCACAGCCATCAGCAAGGAAGGAGCCACCTGACCCGACGCCCTGCGCAGGCTGCATCTGGAGTAGCCAAGCACGTGACCAAGTGCCTCTTGGCAGGACTCCGGCCTCGCCGGCAAAGGGTGACCCAGCCTAGCGAGGCCAGTTTGCAAACCCTAATGGAGCAACGCAGCTGGGTGCAGACCCAACGCCACAGCACGGCCCACTGCCCGAGGAAGGGGCACTGCTGGACACCGGGCGCACCTGGCGAGGCGCACAGGACCACCGGGAGGGGTTCCTGCGTCCACTGCCCGCCCCCAGGGAAACGGGCGGGAGCAGACCCAGGGAGGCGGCGGCCAGCAGGCTCGGGCGGCAGCCTCGCCACGCGGGAGCCTCTCACTCCTCCCTGGTGTCCTCGCTGGTCGTCACAGAGACACCAGGACCTGCTCCAGTGACCCCCGTGTCCTCCACAGGGTGCCCAGCCCTCCACACATGCCAGGGCTGGGCCTTGAAAAAACTCGGGGTGTGGCCACTGGCTTCAGGCCCGCGTCCGGGGCCCTGGACACTGAGAGGCTGGGTGTGCCGAGGCCTCTAGCGCGGGGCTGGCCTGCGGCCGTCCTTCATCATGAGCTGCCATCACACCTTGTCAGACTGCCTCGCATCGAGCGTGAATTACCTGCGAGAGAGGCGGGGAGGCCCGCGGTCCCGCACACGCCGTCCTCCGCGGCGAGGACTCTCAGGCTGGACGTATTTATTTGGGAAAGCTGCGCTGCTTGTGGCTTCTTGCCAGAACAATCTGAAAGGTATCAACAGTTTAAATGACATTTTCACCTTCAGCAAATCCATCTCTGCCTGCTCGGAATGGCGATGCTACCCTGCCCCCGGCAGTCTGTGATACGGTCCTGTCAGAAATCGGTGTCAGCTCTCGTTACCCCCCGGGGACAAGGCCCTCTTGTCAGGCTCTGCAGCGCCGGAGTACTGACACCCACTGCAGGCCGGCCGCCTCCGCCCACCCCTCCCGGCCTGTGAGATGCTGTCAGGCTGCATCGCCGCGTCCCCACTGTGCGCCAGCACGCAGGGAGACAGTGTGACCACACGCCCTGGGTGTGGAGGGCCGGGCACCACTGTCCGCTCACTTCCTAGGTTCAGAAGCCCTGGGTGGGCGAGCAGCTACCCAACAGAGCAGACTGCTCATCACAGAGGTCCTGGCTCACACCTGTGCAAGCCACCGGGAGCCCGAGAAGCCAGAGGACTGGACATCGGAGTCACGGCTTGTAGGCTGGGGCTCAGGAGGAGCCAGGCGTCCGCACAGGCTGGATAGAAAGGGGCTGGGACCCACCCGCAGACCTCCTGCACCTCAGCTGGATGCTCCACACCCCCCAGGCCCTTCCTCCGTGGGTCACAGCAACCCCCTCCCCACGCAGCCCTGGGATTCCTGCCAGTGCACAGGCCCACCCACAACCAGACCTCCGGGTGCTGCGTCAGGGAAGCAGGGCTCAAAGGGACCTCCCGGTCCTCCCTGCCAGGGATGCTAGCCATGGTACGATGTCATGTCATAACAAAGAGAGCCAGTCTCCACAGGACCAGAAATCCAGTGCACTGTGTTCCTACGAACAGAACGTGACACCTGACGTGGGGCCAATGCGGGTTCAAGTACAATCAGACAAATCATGATCACGGCAGATTTCAACATGCCTCCACAATTACTGCAAGAAGAAAAAGATCAGAACTCAGCACCGAGGGCTGGGGTTGCAGCCGAGCCACAGAGCTCGCCTCACATGTGGGAGACACTGGGTTCAATCCTCAGCACCACATAAAAACCTAAATAAAAGAAAGGTATTATGTCCATCTACAACTAAAAAAAATTCTTTTTAAATCAGCACTGAACACTTGAACAGCCTATCAAACCATTTAACATCAACAACATTTCTAAACACTCTACAAAGCAGAACACACATTCCTTCTGGTGACCATGGCTGTGTGACAGAATAGACAATATGTGGGGCCAGAAAGCAAGTCCCAAATATTTAAAAGGATTCAGATCATACCAGGTAAATTCTGTGGCCAGAATTAAATTAGAAATCAATAACAGAAAGCTATCCGGAAAGCCCTTAAGTATGTGGAAATTAAGTAACAACGTCTAAATAACGTGTGATTCAAAGAAGAGTGTTTCTAACCGAGTGAAAATTAAAGCACCACATATCAAACTACGTGATGCAGCCAAAGCAGTATTCAGAGGAAGATTCATAGCACTGAAATGCTCGCCCCATCCGCCCTCCCTGACTTCAGGCTCCACACCGTGGGTTCTACCAACCACACACTAAAAGCATCCAAAAAAAGAAAAGAAACAAGTGTCCGTACTGAACACTGGCTTTCTTCTTTGCCATCATCCCCACACCACAGTACAGCCACCATGCACACAGCATTCCCCCTGAGCTGGGTGATGCTGGCAACCTGGAGATGACTCAAAGTACCCAGGAGAGGTTGCAGGTGACATGCAAGCGCCCACCTCTGCAATCAGGGATGCCGGCTTCCACCCTCCTGACCCAGGCCCCCAAGAATACCGAGGTTGGTGGCCGGCTGGGCTCCGCAGGTGGCCCCGGACACCAGGGTGCCGCGTGGACAAGGTCAGTCTAGGACGTGGCAGCTAGATGGCACGGACCAATCCCCGAAGGAGGAAAGGCCACCAAAACTCACTCGGGAAGAAATAATAGCCCTGACAGCCCTAAGAGTGATGAAGTGGAGTGACTCCGCGTGGAACCCTGCCCCAAGTCTCCAAGTCCACGTGACTTTCCTAGTGAATTCCACCAACTGTTTAAGCAGGAAATCATCCCCAAGTTCATTGGAAATTCTTCCAGAAAATTGAAGAAGAAGGAACGATTTCCCCAAATCCCCGAGGCCATCATTACTCTAATAGCGAGACCAGAAAGACACTTTAATAAAACTGCTGACCGATATTCCTCATGAACATAAATGCAACAGATCAAATAATACCTTGACAGGAGCATTAGGGGTTTTGATCATTTGAAAATCCATCCCTAGAATTAAGCATATTAATGTACTAAATAATAAAAACCATGTGATCATTTCAAAAGATGCAGAGAAACCATCTGACAATATACACCCTCCACTGCTGATTTTAACAACTAGAATCAGACCTAACTCTTTTTTCCCTGATAATAGGATCGGGGTGAGCTGTGTCCTCCACCACCAAATCAGTGGGCTGAGTCCAAAGCCTGAGCCCAGGACTCAGAACACGGCTGTGCTTGGAGACTGGGTCATCACACGAGTATTTAAGTAAAAGAGTACTTAAGGTGGGCCTCGATCCAGTGTGACTGGTGTTGATAGAT
>CM046661.1:179046392-179261392 GCA_025594165.1 Tamias sibiricus | reverse complement strand
ACAGGCCAGGGGGAGTGAGGGCCCAGAGGTCCCTGTCCCTGTGGGCTCAGGACAGGCCAGGGGGAGTGAGGGCCCGGGGGTCCCTGTGGGCTCAGGACAGGCCAGGGGGAGTGCGGGCCCAGGGGGTCCCTGTCCCTGTGGGCTCAGGACAGGCCAGGGGGAGTGCGGGCCCAGGGGTCCCTGTGGGCTCAGGACAGGCCAGGGGGAGTGCGGGCCCAGAGGTCCCTGTGGGCTCAGGACAGGCCAGGGGGAGTGCGGGCCCAGAGGTCCCTGTGGGCTCAGGACAGGCCAGGGGGAGTGCAGGCCTGGGGGTCCCTGTCCCTGTGGGCTCAGGACAGGCCAGGGGGAGTGAGGGCCAGGGTCCCAGAGCGGGTGGGTGTGCTGCCAGGTGCTCAGCACGCCTGCACACACTGTCACACTCATGCACACCCAGGCTCACACACATGCGCTGATAAGCACCGGCACACCCAGATCCCTCACCCACACGCACACTGGCACCAGCACACACACACACACACACAGTCAACACATCATTCCACGCTGTGGGAACGTGGCGCGCGCACACACACACACACACACACAGGGACACGGACACACACAGGCTCACACGTGCAGCACGGCACGCGCACACGCTCCAGCACTGGTGCTTGGTGGAGCCCCAGGTGTGGGGAGCTGGTGGAGAGGACCTGGACGGGCACCCGTGGCGCCCCCGGTGGCCACAGGGTCTTCTTCTCAAGCGAGGGTAGAGCCTGCGGCACGTGAGGAGCAGCAGGAGCCTGAGGAGCCGGGCGGGCCGGGCGCGGCCACCACCGTGTGCCCTCCTTCCTCCTTGACCTCTCTCTGGGGCTGAGGCCACAATGTTCGCGGAAGTGCCCAGCCTGGCACTGTGTGCCCGCCCCAGGGAGCACAGCCGTCTCCTCCCACAGGCCCTACCGGCCAGGGACTTGCCAGACTGGCAATTTGATTAGGAGGTGAAATGATGCCACAGCGATCGAGCATGTGATTTATTTAAATGGAGCAAAACGTGGCGCACTGTGGCCGGGACTGAGGACTGTGCCTGTAGGAGCCTAGCTGACACAAATCGAGACTTCGAGGTCCACAGATATTGTAAATGAAACTCCCGCAGGGCGCCAGTAAGAGCTCATGGTTCCTCTTATTTGGTTTGAATTAATCGCAAGATGGGGGGGTCGGTTCTATTTTTTAGGGCTTTTTAAATAAAATTATTCTAAGAAGGATGCGTGTCTCCCAGGGCCACAATCACTTTCCAAGCCGTCCTTTCCAGCTCTCCCTGCTGCAGGCGGCAGGTGGACGGAATCCTGCCAACACTCGGGCTGCAGGAAGGTTCCAGCTCTCTCCCACAGACACTGTGTGGCAGGCAGGTGTGTGGGGCCGGCACCAGCGCTGCCACTCTCCCACAACCGTCCCCAACCCTCCACGTCCCTGTTGGCGGCTTCTCTTCCTTCTTCTACCTGGTGAACTGCAGAAATGGCTTGGTTCTAGCCAGACCTGGCTCCCTGTGTGCGCCGGCACTCACAGCAAGTGGCCACACCAGCCAGCCACCACTGCATAACAAACATCCCCGCTCGGGGACTTGAGCACATGCTCTGCTCACAAGCCCAGGCATCAGTTGGATGGGGATGGTCTTGGCTGGGTTCACTCATGGCTCTGAATCAGTCTGACCTCATCCCTGGTGGTTTTTCTTGGGGCCACACCTGTGTCCCCACTCCAGGAGGCATACTCACCCCTCCTCCAGTGACCAGGCTGCTCTGCACACAGTGGGGCTACCGTCCTCAAAGGATGTCTTCAAAGCGGCACCATTGTACAGTCTGAAAAAAACACCTTGGTCCCGCTCAGAGCCTTTGTCCTGAATTCCACTTCATCTGACGGCAATATCAGCATGTCTGCCTTGAAGCACATCCCTTTTTTTTGGGGGGGGGGGGGGTACCTAGATTGAACCCAGGGCACCGACCACTGAATCACATCCCCAGACCTATTTTGTATTTTATTTGGAGACAGAGTCTCCCTGAGTTGCTCAGCGCCTCACTTTTGCTGAGGCTGGCTTTGAACTCGCGATCCTCCTTGAAGGGCAAAAACCACACCAGGGACAGCCGTGCAGCCAAGAGATTTATTCAACAGCCTTTGTGGCTGGTTGGAGGTCAAAGAGGTGCTCTGGTTGAAGACTGAAGATGTGCTGGGAAAGGGTCAGGGAGAGGGGAGTGTGCAAGCTCTGGTGGGAGAGAGGAGTCAGGGAGGAGTGTGCAAGCTCTGGTGGGAGAGAGGGAGGGGAGTGTGCAAGCTCTGGTGGGAGAGAGGAGTTGGAGAGAGGGGAGTGTGCAAGCTCTGAATGGAAGGTGGGTGCCTGGTCACACTGGCTGGGATCTCTGGAGCTGTCGGCTGCGCAGCTGCTGTAGGGCTAAAGGCGATGGGTCTGGTGGGTCTGGAGCTGTCTGGTGGGGCAGCTGCCCTCGGGTTGGAGGCGATGGGTCTAAGGCTGGTGCAGTGGCTTCCTCCTCTCCGCAGGGAGGAGCTGTTGTGTCTGAAAGGCGCCAACAGGACCCTATATAGGGATTTCTGGTGGGAGGTGCACCAGAGCCCTTTCCGGGGAAAGAACATCCTGCCCAGAGAACAGAGAGACCTCCAAGCCGTTGGCTCTTGCCCAGGGAACACGAAACAAGGTTTCTTTGCTCAGGACACAGAAACCTGGGGAGGGGGAGGGGGAGGGCAGCCCATCCATCACTCCTGCCTCACCCTCCCTCTTGCCACCGCGCCTGGCCATACACACACTACTCTCAAGCACACGTAGCCCTGTGTGGGTAGCGGCTGCGGGGTGCTGCCCTGAAGTCTGCCGGCTCTGTGGGGGACTGGTCAAGTGGTCCGACCCTCACAGGCGCGTCCCTAGAGACAAGTGTGCGCTCCCCCTTCCCGCCCCTGGAGCCCGCAGTGCGGGGTCACAGGCTGCCGTCACCGCTGCGCCGCCTCGGGAGCTCTGCCTCGCCGACCTGGCGCGGGCTCCAGCGGGAGGGCTCTGCCCGTGAGGGTACCGGGCGCCAGGGAGGAGGGAGAGGAGCCGGCCAGGCGGGCTGCGCGCTGGAGGCTGCGGGCACACCTGCTCCCTCGGTGTCCCCGACGGTAGGACGCACGGTTCCCGGCTCCCCGCAGGAGGGGGTCGTTAATGGGGCTCCCACCCACCCCGCTCCTCTGAGCCCCGTCCAGCGGGTCCAGCCGTGTCCTCCTGCGGGGCCTGCCGCGTGGGCTCGTTCCTTCCCCGTTTTTTTTCCCCGTTTTAGACATCCCTTTTCTAGTGACTTCCTTGATTCTTAAAAACAGGTCACCTGGGCTTTAAAAATAGCACAGCACTCATGAAAACCGCAAGGCGAGGGAAAGAACCGGATTCCAAGCCCCAGGCAGGTCCCCGCGGCGCGCCGGGGGCCGTCCAGCCCTCCAGGCTGCAGCGAAGGAGGACAGCGGGCGTGGCCACACCTCGGTCGCCCCGTCGCTGAAATCAGCTGGTGTTGCTAAAGTGGAAGTGGAAGAACCCCCGGAGCTGACCCTCCTTCCCCAAAACCAGAGGCCCTGCGGAATCAGGATGGGGACCAGCCATCACGGACGACCAGGAAAGGCGACAGCGCCTTAGGCTTCTACCATCCTGAACAGAGGCGGCCCTAGCAGGGGGCTGGACAGGTAGGAGGCCGCGGGGCAGGACCGGGTCACGTGTGCCGCAGGGGCGTGGCCAGTGTCACGTGTGCAGCAGGGGCGTGGCCAGGGCCACCAGCACCTGATTGCGGGGTACACCACGTGCAGGGCCAGGTCACGTGTGCAGCAGGGGCATGGCCATGGTCACGTGCACAGCCGACGGGGCGTGGCCAGCTCACGCGTGCCAAGGGGGCATGGTGGGCAGGTGGGGCGTGGCCGAGCACGTGTGCAGCTACTAGCGGGTGGGCAGCCACCTGGGCGTGGCCAGGGCCATGTGCGGCCCCAGGGTGTGACCGGGTCATGTGCTGGGCTGCCGGGGCCGGCCACCTCCAGCAGCCTGCTGGTCCCTGGTCACTCTGGGCGCTGCAGCCCTCACCCTGCCCCCTCCCTACAGGCCCTGTTGTCACTGTCCTTGCGGTCCTCCCGTGGCGGATTCGAGCCACTTTTCCTCCCGCACGTTTTCAACGGTGGTAGACGTCGCGAGAGGTGGGATCGCTGTTTGGCCATCTTCCGGTGGCGGCATGAAGCGCACTGGCACTGTCCTGCCACCACCACGCCCACCTCCGGCGCGGTCTCCCCCACGCTGACCCTCTGGTTGAACCTGCTCCACCTCCCGCCTGCCCCAGGTGACCACCTACTCTGCGGCTCTCAGCGACAGCAGGGCTCACGGCAGTGGAGCCAGCATCTGCCCACGACTGGCCTGTCCCCCGGCACCTTGGGGTCGGTCCGTGTGCCAGCGGGCGCAGGGTCCTCTAGGCTGTGCCACCGCCGGCTGCCCCACTGTGGCCGCTGTGGATGGCGGCGCTGTGGACGTGGGTGCCCGGATGTGGCCGCTTCCACCATGGGGTGTGTACCGTGTGCCCAGCAGTGTGGTGGCCGGCCACGTGGTGACCCTGCCTGACCGTCAGAGGCGGCACCCCCGGATGGTGCACGGGCCGTGCCCCACACCGCAGGCTGCCTTCTGGGTTAGTGGTGTCCACCCTGGAGGATGCGAGCTGGTGCCCCCGGTGTCCACCCGCACCCCCTGATGGCCAGAGCACCAGGCATCCCTTCAGTGAGTGCTGGGCGTGATGTGTCTTCTTTAGAAAGACGCCCGTGTGACCCCTTTGCCCATTTTAAAACTGTGCCATTTGAGGTTTGGCCGGTGAGTTGCTCTTCTCTGTATATTTAGAGTATTACTCATCAGTCGGGTTTATTATTTGCAAATATTCTTGCCAGTGCTACTTGTTATCCTTCATGGTGTTGATTGCATGCTCCGTTGCACAGAAGTTAATTTTGACGAGTCAGATTTACCTATTTCTTCTTGTTGCCTCAACCAAGAACATTGTGAAATCCTGTATCCCCAGACTTCATGTTTCTCGAAAGAGCTTCTGCTCTTACGTGTCAGTTTCTGAGCACTGTGACTTAATTTTTACATATGAGATAAGTAAGGGCTTGTTCCTTTCCTTTATGTGTAGGTATCTATTTTTCCCCAGTAGCATTGTTGAATATACTGACTTTCTCTGCAGAAGGGTCTTGGCACACTTGTTAAAAATCAGTGGACCACATGCATGAGTGTTCATTCCTGTGCTTCCTTTCTTATTCCATTGGTCTCTGTATCTGGCTTTATTCAGGATGTTTTATTCAGTTTTCTGTTATTGTCACAAAATACCTGAGACAATCAGCTTATGAAGAGAAAAGGTTTATTTGGGCTGACAGTTTTGGAGTTGTCGGACCAGGATCTGTTGGACCTGTTGCTTTTGGGCCTGTGGCAGGCAGCACTCTTAGAAGAAGCCTGCAGTGGGGAAGCTGCTTCCCTCTAGCAGCAGGGAAGCCAGGAGAGGAGGAAGAGGAGGAGCCTGGACCCAGTGTCCTCTGGAGATGTTCCTCCAGTGCCCCAAGACCTCCCGCAGGCCCCGCCAGTGCCCAGCAGTGCTCTGGGCTGGGACGAGGCCTCCAGGGACACTCCAGACCTAAACTAGGGCACCAGGCTCCCGGGGCCTCGAGGCCACCACAGGACAGCAGACCAGGCGGTGGACAGTCCTCAGGACAGAATGGGCCCTGCCCCTTGCTGTGCTGTGCCTGAGGAGAGGGCAGGGGCTCCTGGGCGGGTGCGGGGAGGGGTGAGCGCGCAGCTGCGGGGTGCACCCGGGGTCCGGCCGCGGTGTCCACAGGCAGCAGCAGGAAGGCGTGTCCAGGAGGAGCGTGCCACCCCCTTGCAGTGGTTCCCACAGCCACTGAGCCTTACTAGCCATCCCTACAGTGACGCTGCACTGGGCTGTCCTCCTCGGCCCTCCCTGCTGCCCAGCCCCTCGCCTCCCTGTGGGAAGGCCCTGCGCGCCCGCCGCCTGCTGCCTCCGGCTGCATCGCGTCCAGAGGCCCAGGCTCGTGGCTGAGAAAGGCCTGGCCTCTGCTGCTCTGCCGCGCTGAGGGACAGGAGGCCAGCTTTCTCCCGAGAGGAACTCGAGCCTCCGTGGAGGCCACCACCGCAAGTGCGCCTCCTTGGAGGAGGCAGCCTCGCGGCCCCCAGCCCCAGACGGTGCTCGGCTGTGCAGGAGCTGAGACGCGTCTGGGCAGGCCTGGCCCTCCACTCCAAGGCCTCCTCTCCTGGCGCACGCTGCGGGGCTCATCAGGACAGAACGGCCCCTGTGCCTGGCTGTGCTGTGCCCGAGGAGCGGGCGGGCACCGGGGAGAAGAGGGACCGGCCACCGCGGCCTGCAAAGCCAGAGCTGGGCGGTCGGCAGCAGCACCTCCCTCAGACCTGACGCCCGGGCCACAGGGTCAGGAAGGGACTGGGCGGTCCTGGCCAGGGGCTGAGGGCCTCTGCTGTCTCCACCCACTGCCGTGAAGCCACCAACAAACCCCCTCACCGGCTGCTTTCCCGCTGGGCGTGGTGCCCACCAGGGGCTTCCAGTCCTGGACAGAGCCTGACCAGGGGGCCTGAGGTCCCTGGAGAACAGCCACAGCGGGAGGAGAGACGGACACCCTGGAGAGGACGTGCAGGGCAGGGGACGTGAGGGTGGCCTAGGGGCCGCGGGAGGAAGGAGCGAGCGCTGAGGACCGTCGGGGACAGACCAGGCGGCCTGGGAAGGAGCAGCCCCCCGGCCCCGTGACACCCCACCCCACCCCCCTGGACTGCTGCCTCCAAGCTGGACGATAGGGAAGCTCAGGTCCCCTCACACGCCTGCTGGGCGGCCCACCGTGACCTCCGCAGGGAGGTCGCTCCCGGACCCTGAGCCCAGCACCTGGGGCCGCGGGAACAGCACGCAGCTGGTGTCTCTCAGCAAGTGGCTTCTACCAAGCAGCTATTCGTATCCTCCTCCGTAACGGAAATATAGGGAAACGTGTTGGCGATTCTGACTTTGTCTCATAAAACACAGGATGAGGCCAAACGGGAGTCGGCTTCTGAGTAGACTTGGACTACAGATCAGGGAAATCGAGCCCACTTTCAGCTGCGGATGTCACTTAGGGAGAACGTGTTGTTTGCAAAGGGAGCCGTGTGGTGAGGGTCTTCCCCCTCGGACCCCAGGGGCTGCAGCTCCCACCCCCGCCCCCTCCCTCCCTCCCCCGGGACGCAGGGCTGGCACGCCGGTCCCCAGGTCAGCGTGGGCTTGTAGTGAGCCCAGCAGTGGGCACTGCCCGGCTGCAGCTGGGCATAGAGGTCTGGCAGGAGCGATGCCCACCCCCAGCAGGGCCCTGGGAGCCAGCCTGCCCCCAGCCTGGCTCATCCCCAGCCATGTTTGGCTTGAGTGGCCAAGGGACACCTCCCCGCCAACAGGTGGCCCACCTGCTGCCCCGGAGCTGCCATCCTTCCAGGCCTCGAAGTCCCAGCCCTGGAGCAGCCTCTGCCACCTCCTGTCTCTGTGAGGACAGCCCTGAGTCACTCTCGTCCCCTCCCTCAGGAAGTGTAGGAAAGTCACTCCGACAGGACGGAGGTCCCCTCGGCCTTGGGTCCTCACTGTGTGTCCCTGGGAAAGCGCTGAGCCTCTCTGGCCTCCGTCCCCTCCTCATAGGATGGACAGAGAGGACGAGAAATGACGCACCCGGGTCTGGAGCACAGTGCCCGGGGCAGAGCCCAGGTCCCCCGTGTGGGCGGCACCGGACCCTGGCAGGCCCACGCCACGGCCCAGGACTGGCCGCACAGCAAGAGGCCCGTGGGGCGCCGGGAGCCCTGGCGCTCACCCCAGCCCGACGGCCGTCTCCCTGGTGCACAGGCTGGGTGGACCACGTGCCGCTTCTGTCCCCTGGCAGCAGCCTCTGAGGAGAGGGAGAGGTGGGCCTCCACCCCTCCGGAAACCCAGAGGCCTGCCCTTCTTTGCAGCAGCCGCTGGGCCTGGACAGGCCAGCTTCCATCACGGGCCCTGGGGTCAGAGGCCAGCATCCCTGCCAAGAGGGAAGAGGACGCAGGGTCCAGGACCTCGTGGCCGGGCTGACAGCAAGTGGACACACACGCAGCGCCAGGGCGGGACGCGGCCTCCGCCCGTCTTCAGGCTGCAAGGACAGGCGCGACGGTCAGCGGTTGCAAACTGCCCGCAAACATGGCCACGATCAGGAGACACCGCCACAGAACGGCTCCCGGGCTGGGGCTCCAGAGAGGACGGGAGGTGACCGGGCCTCGGCTGGACAGCCACCCACCCGAGGCCGGGGCACCCTGGCCGCCTCCTGCCCTCCGTGGGCGGCTGCACGAGGCGCCCCGGTGGCGGTGGCCGTGCTTAAGCCGTCTGCTGCCTAGGGCTGCGGGTGACCACGCCGCGGCCACTCCAGGCACGCGGTTCTGGGCGGCTCGACCGCCAGGAGCCTCGCGACCGTCTGGTGCCGGGGACTGACCCCAGCCCCGACCACTGGCCCACGTCCCCGGCCCTTCTGTTTCTTTGTTTTCACTCTAAGGGCCTCACTAAGGTGTTGAGGCTGGCCTTGAACTTGGGGCGCCTCAGCCCCCCGAGTTGCTGGGGTCACAGGTGGAGCCGCCGTGTCTGTCTCGCGTCCTCCACACCCCGCCGTCCGTTTCAAGACGCTCTCGCCACCCGCCCTGAGGTCTTGCCGGGCCTCCCACCCCCAGCCCCGGTCCTCGCCAGCCGTGCTCCTCCTTACAGATGTGCCTGCCCTGGGGTCACACGGGACCTGCCCGCCTCTGGCCTCCTCCCCACAGCACCGTCCAGTCCCCGTGCGCTGCAGCAGCGACCTACCTTCCTTCCTCTTCATGCCTGAGTAATACTCCCTCAGTGGCCACACCACATTACCCGCTTATCCTCTGACAGACGCCGGGTGCTGGGCCTCTGCCTGCGGCGGGTGCTCGGTCTCTTGTGGAGGCCCCACCAGCCTCCCTGCCCTGCCCCCGCCAGCAGGGCCTTCTTGCCACAGTCCTCCCCTCCGCCCTCAGGTCTTGTGTCCCCTGGGTGTGCAGAGGGACCCGGGGCTGACGAGGGTGCGAGCCTCCGTGTGCTCCTGGCTGCGCATGTCGTGGAAGCCGTCTCTTAGAGCTTGTGCTCATTTCAGTTAATTTGTCTTATTTTTTTAAGATCTTTTTAAAGATGGACACAACATCTTTGCTTTGTCTATTTTTTTTATGTGGTGCCGAGGGTCGAACCCAGGGCCTCACGAGTGCGAGGCGGGGGCTCCACCACCGAGCCACACCCCGGCCCCAGTCATTCGTCTGTTTATCGCTAACTTTTTGCCGTGGAGCCCTGCTGATCTGCCGTCCCTCTGTTCTTGGGATCTAAGAAGCCACACCCCAATCCAAAGTCGTAAAGACGGCACCCCTTTCCTCCGGGAGCTTCAGTCAGCTGTTGGGTGAGATCTTTGACCCAAGTTGATCTAACTCTTTACATGTTGACTAGGGACCCAGATTTTGACTAGGGACCCAGATTTTGACTAGGGACCCAGATTTATGTTTTTTTTGGGGGGGGGGGTACTGGGGATTGAACTCAGGGGCACTCGACCACTGGGCCACATCCCCAGCCCTTTTTTGTGTTTTATTAGAGACAGGGTCTCACTGAGTTGCTCAGTGCCTCGCCATTGCTGAGGCTGGCTTTGAACTCGCAATCCTCCTGCCTCAGCCTCCCAAGTGCTGGGATTACAGGCGTGGCCACCGCGCCCGGCTCCAGGTTTATTCTTTGGTGAGTGGATACCCAGCTGCCGTCTTAGTTGAAACTCAGCTCCCTGGTCAGCGAGGGGCCGGCGCGCGTGAGGGTCGGATCTGGCCTCCGGGGCTCTCTGTCCGCGGCTGTCCTCAGGGCAGGACCCGCGCGCTCGCTGAGGCCCTGTGGTGGGTCCTGAAGCCAGCGCCGGAGTCCTCCACTGAGCTCCGAGTCAGGACTGCTCAGGGTGTCACGAGTCACTCAGGGTCCCTGGGACCAGCCTCGGGGTGGTGGCCCTCTCTCTGCAGAGGGTTCCGGAGGCATTGCATGGACGGGGAAGGTCTTCACGTCTACTTCATCCAGACTCAGCCTCTTTCCACCCTGTCTTGTAGTCTTCAGATACGGTTCTCCTTATTAAATTATTTATTTGTTCTAATTTGTTACATGCGGTGGCAGAATGCAGTTCATTTCCTGTGACACAGAGAGCTCACTTTCTCAACTTTGGTTGTACACAAAGTTCCCACACATCCGGGTCTTCATGCCTGTACCTGGGGTGACGACGTCCCTCTCATTCCACGGCTTTCCTACCCCGCTGCCCCCTTCCCCTCCCTCCCCTTTGCCCTGTCTAAACTTCCCCCATTCCTCCCATGCTCCCGCCCCCACCCCCACCCCACCCAGCCCATCGCCATTATGAATCAGCGTCCTCAAATCAAACATTCGGCCTTTGGTTTTGGGGGACTGGCTAACTTCACTTAGCATTGTATTCTCCTCTCCATCTATTTACTTGCAAATGCCATGATTTTATTCTCTTTCATTGCTGAGGAATATTCCACTGTGTATATATTCCACAGTTTCTTTATCCATTTGTCTACTGGAGGGCATCTAGGTTGGTTCCACAGTCTAGCTATTGTGAATTGTGCTGCTATAAACGTTGATGTGGCCGTGTCCCTGTAGAATGCTGTTTTTAAGTCCTCTGGGTATAAACCCTGGAGTGGGACGGCTGGGTCAAATGGTGGTTCCATTCCCAGTTTTCCAAGGATTCTCCATACTGCTTTCCAGATGGGCTGCACCAGTTTGCAGTCCCACCAGCAGTGTATGAGTGTGCCTTTCCCCCACATCCTCACCAACATTTATTGTTGCTTGTGAAGGGCAAAGCATCACACCGGGGACAGCCATGCAGCCAAAAGATTTATTTAACAGCCTTTGTGGCCGGTAGCGAAAACCGGAGAAGAGGTGCTCTGGTCGAAGGTCGAAGAGGTGGGGAGAGGGGAGTCAGGGAGAAGGGAGTGTGCAAGCTCTGGTGGGAGAAGGGAGTCAGGGAGAGGGGAGTGTGCAAGCTCTGGACAGAAGGTGGGTGCTTGGTTGCACCAGCTGGGATCTCTGGAGCTATCAGCTAAAGCAGCTGCTGTCTGGCTGGAGGCTGGAGCTGTCAGCTGGGAGCGGCCGTCGGGCTGAAGGTAGTCGGTCTGGAGCTGTCAGCTGGAGCAGCTGCCGTCGGCTGGAGCAGCTGCCGTCGGCTGGAGGCGATGGGGTCTGGAGCTGTTGCAGTGGCTTCCTCCTCTCAGCTGCGACGAGCCGATGTTGTGTCCGTGTGTCTGTCTCTGTCTGATCTGAGTCTCTCAGACAGGGCCTTATATAGGGATTTCTGGTGGGGGGTGCACTAGAGCAACCCCAAACACCATTGGCTAGAACAGGGTGTCCTTTAAGCCTATTGGCTCTTGCCTGGGGAAAAGAAACATTCTGCCCGGGGAAGGAACATCCTGTCTGGAACATCTTGAAACAAGGTTGCTTCTCTTAGGGTGTGGAAAACTCTGAGGGCGGGGGAGGGTAAGCTATCTATCAGCTTGTGTTCTTAACAGCTGCCATTCTGACTGGAGTGAGATGAAATCTTAGAGTAGTTTTGATTTGCATTTCTCTAATTGCCAGGGATGTTGAACATTTTTTCATATATTTGTTGATTAATTGCATATCGTCTTCTGAGAAGTGTCTGTTCAGTTCCTTGGCCCATTTATTGATTGGGTTGTTTGGATTTTTGGTGTTCATATTTTGGGGTGCTTTATATATCCTAGAGGCTAGTGCTCTGTGTGACGTGCCTGTGGTAAAGACTTGCTCCCATTCTGTCGGCTCTCTCTTCACCTCACTGATTATTTCTTTTGCTGAGAAGAAGCTTTTTAGTTTGGAGCCATCCCTTTTATTGATTCTTGGTTTTAATTCTTGTGCTATAGGAGTCTTATTAAGGAAGTCAGGGCCTAATCCAACATGATGGAGATTTGGGCCTATTTTTTCTTCTATTAGGCACAGGGTCTCTGGTTTAATTCCTAGGTCCTTGATCCACTTTGAGTTGAGTTTTGTGCATGGTGAGAGATAGGGGTTTAATTTCATTTTGTTACATGTGGATTTCCAGTTTTCCCAGCACCATTTGTGGAAGAGGCTATCTGTAGTCGCCTGAAGCGATGGCCGCTTGGAGCAAAGAAGCCTCGGGAAGAAGTTTAGAGACGAACTGGAAACAAACAGCTCTTTATTCTGATAACTTTTCTCTCTGGCTCTAACTACACCCCGATACGCCGTCCACGCTCCTCTAACCTACAAAAATGACACAGACCTCATCAACAATCTCACTCAAGTCCCTCGAGATCTCTGGCCAAGTCTCACAAGATCCCGGGCCAAGTCCCGTGAGACTACAAAAGACGCCAATGCCCAAACATGTCCAAAGCCCGTAGTCAACCACAATCTTAGCCATCTCCCCAAACAGGGCTCCTACAGCTATCTTTTCTCCAACATATGTTTTTGGCACCTTTGTCTAATATGAGATAACTGTAATTATGTGGGTTTGTCTCTGCATCCTCTATTCTGTACCATTGGTCTACCAGTCTATTTTGGTGTCAATACCATGCTGTTTTTGTTACTGTTGCTCTGTAGTATAGTTTAAGGTCTGGTATTGTGATGCCACCAGCTTTTCTCTTCTTGCCAAAGATTGCTTTGGCTATTCTGGGTCTCTTATTTTTGCACTTCCTTTGTTAAACCTGTCCTAAATAATGTCCCTGCTTTTATTCTTATTCCACCAACAGGGCTCCTTTCCCTCTGCTTGCTTGGTCTAGCTAAAGGCCTGCTGACTGTGGTGAGGCTGTTGAAGACCTGGCTTTGGGTTGTGCTGACTTTGTACTATCTGCCGACCACTCTCTGGCCCTGCCTGACCGTCCCCTGCCTTCCACCTGCTTTTTCATTGTTGTCTCTTCTTTTTACACCTCCTTGAGTTCAGAGGCTGGGCTGTTGATTTGAAACCTTTTCGTCTTTTATGATGTAAGTGCTCACAGTCAGAAGCTTCCCGCCAGACACTGCTGTGGCTACATTTCACACGTTTTGGTACACGGTGTCTCCGTTTTATTTATTTATTTTTTCAGTCGTCAATGGACCCTTATTTCATGTATTCATATGTGGTGCTGAGGGTCGGACCGGGTGCCCCCCACATGCCAGGCAAGCTCTGCCACGGCCCAGCCCCACCCTGGGCTGCACTTCCGAGCGTTTCGAGCATCTCCTGGTCGGCCTGTGCTCTCCTCTCTCACCCATCTTGTCATGAGGAGCGTGCTGCTTGAGTTCCGCTAGTTGTGAACTTCCTGAGTTCCTGACTGACTTTGTCTCCACTCTGTTGTAGTCGGTGATTGTGCTTTGAGTGGCTTCAGGCCTCTGGAGGTGGCTGAGGCTGGTCACGGCCTCGAGCGAATCCGGTGGAGAGCACTCAGGTGTGGGTGAGTGGGCTCTGCCAACCTGGGGCGGGTGTTCCGGGTGCCGGGGTCCGCGTGGCTTGTGTGCGTGCACTTCCTCCCCTCTCTGCGCACGTGCCTGGCCGCTGCGCACAGACCGTGGGGCGCCGAGGGCTGCAGCCCCCTCTGGGCGGCCGGTTCCCCGGTGCACACGCCTCGCTTCGCACGCTTGGCGCTCTGTCGTCCGGGGCTTCTCCTGATCGCGGCTGCTGTCTGGCAGGCTGGCTTTCATGTCTAGAAAACATCCCCCTTCATGCGTGGCCACATTTTTTCCTTGTTTCAGAGTCTGGGCTTTTCTGATATCGTAGGAACTCCGACTTCCTGTGGCCAGAGTGGACGACGTGTCTCCAGCCCGCCACTGCTGGCCCGGTGTCTGTTCCTGAAGGGCGTCTCGACACGGCACAGCGCCGGACCTTGTTTCTCCCCTGGTCTGACTGTCTCGGCCATTCTACTGGATTGTTTAGGCTATTGGTGTTTTGTTTGTTTGTTTTGTCTTGCAACAGATATCCATTTGTTTTAGTTGTACACAATGCCTTCATTCTTACGTGGTGCTGAGGATCGAACCCGGGCTGCGCACGTGCTCTCCCGCCGAGCCCCAGCCCAGCCCAGAGCCCCTCGCGGTCAGTGTTCTCATGGACAAAGGCCCACGCCTGCCTCTGCCCTTGGCGTCCCTGCCTTTCTTGCAGCCCGTCGCTGCTCCTCTGGTCGGCGCCTCCTTCACTGACTGCTGCTGCACTGGTGGCGTTTCCTGGTGTGACGTCTCAGTGGCTGTTCTGCCTTTTTTTTTTTCTTCGCTTAGTCCCATCTTAACATACCAGAACCTACCTCAGACTCACGCCAGCCTGCTTCTGGCGATGCCTGGGCGTGTTCACGACGCCTGCTCTGAAGCCTCCATCTGCTCAGCTGACGTCGGGCCTTCCCGCAGGAAGTGCGGGCGCCGGCCGCCCTCCCAGTGCCCACACCCCGCTCTCCTGTCTCTGCGCGGCTCGTCCTCTTCTGTGGCACGCGGGAAGCTGGAGGGAACGCGGTGCAGCCACTCTGGGCCTGGCCCCACCGCTCCAGGGCTGCTGGCTGCTCAGCCGCTTCTTTCTGACCTGGTAGCTTGAGTGACGTCTCTGCCGCCACAACCCAGTGGCCGTGGGGCGCTCTGGTCTCCTGACTCTGGTTGAGCCACCCCCCCGCTGGCCTTTGCACCCAGGTGCCGAGCTGCTCTGACGCCAGCTGGCCGCGCTGGCTCCCACGTGCTGGGACAAGCTGCTCAGCAGGGCGGACCAGTCATGTTCAGGTGCAGAGGACTTTGGGCCACCCTTTGAGGTCTGTCGTGACCCAGAGGGCTCTTCTCACCTGTCCCTTGCCTTGGTTCTTTGCAGAGCACTGGCTGCCCCGGGCCACAGCTTGCTGCTGCCGACAGCCGTGTTCAAGGTGGCTCTGAGCCAAAGCTCCCTCAGGTTCCACGTGAAGCCCGAGCCTGTGGGGAGCTGGGGCCCCTCCCGGACGAGGCATCTGGACCCGGCTCTGAGCCCGGCGGGCGGTAGCTGGCCGTCTTTGGGGCTGGCTTCTCCTGGGGGGAGCTCTGCTCTGTGGGTGAGCTGGGCACAGTGGCCCGCAGCCTGCCACGCCTGGAGCCCAGCCTCCCTTCCGAGGCGGAGGCAGGGAGCCTGTGCCCTCGGGGCCCACTCTGCCTGTGTGGCGCGGGCTGGAGAGGCTGGAAGTGCTGGTGGAGCCCAGGGGGCGGGAGCCCCTCCTCGTGGCCAGGTGTGTCCCGCTGCAGTGTCCACAGTGCTGGCGAGGAGAGCGAGCGGCCACGGCCCAGATCCACGGCCCCCCCCGTCCCTGCTGAGTGGACATCTCTTGGTGGGCGTCTCTGGTAGCTCCTTCCACGGTTGCTTAGGAAGGACAGCTCAGCAGAGCCCTGGAACCTGTGGGTGCAAAGCAGGCCGCAGACCACAGCATCCCAGGACAGACGTCACCTGGCAGGGTCGGTGGAGAATCCCCGTGCTGGCTAAATGGTGGGTGGGCACACCAGAGATTCCCTCCCCTCGCTCAAATACTAGATATGCTGGGCAAGCAGAGGCTGCATGCAGAGGGCCAGATGCCACTCGAGAGAGGAGCTGTTCAGTTCACAATAGCTGAGCTATGGAGCCAACCTAGGCGCCGTCAGCAGATGAATGGATAAAGAAAATGTGGTGTATATAAACAGTGGAATATTACTCAGCCATAAAGCAAAATGAAATCACGGCATTTGCTGGTAAACGTGGAGCTGGTGGCTATCGTGCTAAGTGAAATAAGCCAATCCCAAAAAAACAAAGGCTGACTGTTCTCTCTGATATGTGGATGCTGACACACAGCAGGGGGTGGAGAGGGGAAGAAGAGAGGTGTCCCCAGGACCACCTGCAGCCCCCTCCCCGGTGCTCTCTGTGCCCGCAGAGCTCCACGTGCAGCCGGCCTTCCTCTGTTTTGGAGGTCCTGAGGGTTGACCCCAGGGCACTCTACCCCTGAGCTACATCCCAGCCCTTTGGAGAAAGGGTCTCGAGGTGGCCTGGAACTGTGCTCCTCCTGCCTCAGCCTCCCAAGTGTCGGGGACCACAGGTGTGCTCTGAGTGGGGACGTGGACCCACACACACAGCATTGTCACCTTTCTATGTTAGGGGCTAGGAGTCTGCTTCCCCTTTATTTAGCAGTTTTCTTGTGGTGGCATAACGGATACCTACTTGCTTCAAAAACAAGGAGGCACAGGAGAGAAACACAAGGGCACCCACCTGCCCCCCACGTCCCCACCATCAGCTGTCCTGGGCACCCAGCATGACCAGCCACAGCGGGGGCTACAGATGGCCTGGGATGTCCCCCACAAAGGCCAAAGGAGCCCCGCTTCTTCCCCACCTGTTACGGTTTGGATGTGATGCCCCCCTCCCGTGAGACAGTGCAGGAGGTTTGGAGGAGAAGTGACTGGGTTAGGAGAGCCTTAACCCGATCAGCGAATTAATCCCCTGATAGGGATTAATCTAGAGGTAACTGAAGGCAGGTGGGGTGGGCTGGAGGAGGTGGGAACCGGCCGCGGCTTTGGGGTGTATGTCTGTGTTTGGGAGTGGAGTCTCCCTGCTCCCCTCCCCGGGAGCCCTGCGGAATGGAGCCAGCTGCCGGGGATGGAGACCCTGAAGCTGCGCCTCGGAAACGTCCCTCCCCCACAGTGGCTCTGCTCAGGTCCTCAGTCACAGCAGCGAGGACCGGACTGCAGCACCACCCCGCCGGACTCCCCCGAGACTGCCCCAAACAACTCCCTCTGGAGAAGCCCGAGGCCACCTCCGCAGGGCCCAGGCTGCGCTGCGAGCCTCTGTCTCATGCCCGGTCCCCCAGACCCTTCCCCATTTCTAGGATGTTTGGACCTTTTAAAGTCGCAGGCACCTCCTCCCAGAATTCCTCCTGGCCGCCCAGCCAGCCGCCTGGAGCAGAGGGAACGTGTGCGTCCCCCTCGTTTCCCGAAGACTGCAAACCAGACCAGACCCTGCGTGCAGGGACAGGTCCAGGGCAGGGACAGCGCTGAGTCAGCTCAGGCCTGCCGCTAGTTGATGGTGTCCAGAGGTGGGGACCTCCTAGGACCTGCCCCACACTCATTCCTCTCCAGAGACCGGGCTCCCTGCAGAAGTCCCCCAGTGCCACCTGTGTGCCTTCTCCGTGAGCCACATCCTGCACACTGCGGGGATCTCCCGGGTCCCCAGGGTCCCACCCACTTTTGGGAGCAGCTCCAGGTTTGAAATGAAATGGGTCTAACACCCGAACCTGATCCAGAAAGGCTTTGCGTGTGGGGACCCTGAAAGCCCCGCCGTCCCGAGCGCCCACCGCAGCTACAGCCCGCGCCTACTGCCACACCCGGCGCCTGTCCCCTCTTCACCGCGCTGCCAGTCATCACTGGCGTCCTTTGAAGCCCAAGGACGTCTAGATTCTGCCCAGACCTGCTGCCCGGCTTTTCCCGCTGGATATCAGACGCTCTTCCGCAGCGGGCTCCGAGGCCTGGGGGCGGGCAGCAGCGCCCCCTGGTGGCGCGGGGGCGGGGGGCGGGGCGGGCCGCGTGAGGGGGGGGCGCGCGCGGGGGGGGAGGGGTGGGGATGGGGAGGGCGAGGAGGGGTAGGGAGGGGCAGGGGAGGGGCGGGAGAGGAAAGGGCGGGGGGGGGAGGGGAGGGGCTCGCGAGGGGGAAGGGGGAGGGATGAGGATGGAAGGGCGGGGGATGGGAGGGCCGTGGCAGGGAGGGCGGGGCGCGCGGGAGGGAGGGGTGTGGCGGGGGCGGGGCGAGGAGGGCGCGCGGGGCGGGGCGAGGAGGCGGGGGCGGGGCGAGGAGGGGGCGGGGCGCGGGGGGGGGCGGGGCTCCCCAGGCCGCGGCAGCGGGAGTGGCGGGCGCACACGCCCCGCTGGTGCTGCGCTAGCCGGCGCCCGGCAGGCGGCGCAGCCCCGGCTCAGGCCCGCGCGTCTGGGCCGGCTGCCTGGGACAGGTGCCGAGGCGGGGCCGCGGACCCGGCCCTTCGCTGGGCGCCAGCCCTTGCGCACGCCGCGCGAGCTGCGTTTCCTGCCGTTATTGGGGAAGCCCGCGCTGCGGGGAGCGGCACAGCGCGGTCGCCCCGTGCGCGTCGGAGGACGGGACGGCGCCCCGTCAGTACCCCCTGAAGGGCACCAGCGAGGACGTGGGGAGGTCCCCGGACCAGGCCTGTGCGGGCTGACCGTCTGGTTTGGGAAGCCCACTCGGCACGGTGGCGGCGCTGCACCTGCCAGTCCCGGCCGGCCTGAAGAGGGCCAGGGAGGCGCTGCCCGCCGCGCCGGCACGCAGTGGGTGGTGCAGAGGCTGTGGGGCCCAGAGGCGGCTGACTGGCACGCACCCCAGGCACCCCAGAACCTGGAGGCACCGACCTGGAGCCCGCGTGGCGCACACAGGGCTTCTCGGCCTCGAGCAGGTTGGAGCCTGCTGGTTTTCTAGATTTCGAGTGGCAGGCGCCAGGATCTAGGTTGAGCGTCCTTATCTGAAATGCCAGGGCCAGAAGTGTTTCCCATTGCAGAGTCTTCTGGATTTGGGAATATTTGCAGGCCTTATTGGTGAGTACCACGAATCCAAAATTCTGAAAACCGAAAAGCTCATGTCCAGGATCAAAAAGTTCCTGAGGTGAATCTAAACCACACAGTGGGGACCAGATCAACACCGTTCCAGGTCACCCGGAAACCGCTCAAAACCACCTGTTAATCGGCTGTTCATCACTGACCAAAACACCTGCCGCGCCTTCAAGGAGGAGAGGTCTATCTTTGCGGGGTTTCAGATGGCCGCTCAGGTCCACCGGCTCCACTGCTCAAAGGGAAGGAGCTCAGGGAGGACCCACCTTCCCCCACCATGCCCCACCTGCCTACAGCTTCCACCTCCTTTCAGTTCTCCATTCAGATCATTAATCCGTCAAACGGATTAATCCAGTGATAAGGTCAGACCCCTCACGAGCCAATCACCCCCCAGACGCCGCTCCTCTGGGCATTGCTGCATTGAGGGCCCAATCTTTAAGGCAGGAGTTTTGAGGGGACATCCCAGATGCAAACCATGACACCACCCACGCTTTATCACTGGGTTGCCTCTTATTATTGGGATTTGCGTGCTATTTTTAGGTCTGGGTAAGTCCTTCATCAGACATGCGATCTGCACGCATTTCCTCCACATCTCTTTGCATTCTCTTCACCATGTCAGAGAGAAATTCTCAATTTCTATAAAGCCCAACTATCTCTCCCCTCTTCCTCTCTCAGATCACACTTTTGGTGCCACATCTAAGAAGCCTTTGCCTGACCTGAGGTCACCAGGTTTTCTCCTAATAGTTTTCTAGGTCTGTGACCCACTTGGAGTTTGGTGGATAGTAAAAGGCAGGAGCAGAGGCGCACTCTTCGCGTACGGATATGGGAGCATTGCAGCAGCATGTGTGAAAGGGTCATTCTTTGCTATTAATCACTTTTGCATCTTTGCAAAAAAGGTCAATTTATTGTAAAAGTATGGATCTTTGGCATTTTAGTCAGCTTTTCACCACTGTGACCAAAAGACCTGACAACGATTTTAGGCAAGGAAAAGTTTACTTGGAGCTCATGGTTTCAGGGGTCTCACTCCATAGATGCCTGACTCCATTGCTCTGGGCCCAGGTGAGGCAGAACACCATGTATGGTGGAGGACAGCAGCTCAGGACAGGGCACCAGGAAGCAGAGAGCTCTGCTCTCCAGGGACAATATATAAACCCAAAGGCACACCCCAGTGACCCACCTCCTCCAGCCACACCCCACCTGCCCAGTCACCACCCAGTTGATCCACACCAGGGGATTAATGCACTGATGAGGTTAAGGTCCTCATAACCCAATCACTTCACCTCTGAACCATCTTGCATTGTTTCACAAATGAGCTTTTGGGGGACACCTCACATCCAAATCATAACAAAAGTGTGCATCTTGGGGGGGCCTCTCAGTTTAGTTCCATTGATCCATGTTTTTGCCGATAGCGCTCTGTCTCCGTGACTCCAGGTGTGTGAGTCCTGAGATCAAGTTGTACGGGATCTCCAACTTGCTCTTCTCAAAGTTATCTTGTCTAGTCCAGTTTGTTTACATTTCTATATAAAACTAGTCAGCTTGTTCATTCTCTCTCTCTCTCTCTCTCTCTCTCTCTCTCTCTCTCACACACACACACACACACACACACCAAAAAAAATGAAAAAGAAAAAGCTGATGATCTGAAAAACAGGGCATGTCCCTCTCCTAGATCAGTCTGAGGGTGGACATCACAGTGCACAGTCTTCTGACCACAAATGCAGTACATCTCTCCAGTTAGTCTGTTATTTTCTAATATAAGCAATGTTTATGATTTAAAGCTTAAAGCTCTTTTTACATCTTTTGTCACATTTAACCCAAAGCATTTCATATTTGTGATGCTGCCATAAATGACAATGTTTTAGATCTCAATTTGACTGTTGATAGCTGACATGTACAAACATCATTGTGTTTCGTGTTGAAGGGCAAAAATCACACTGGAGACAACCGTGCAGCCAAGAGATTTATTCTCCAGCCTTTATGGCTGGTCAGAGGTAGAAGAAGTATGGGGAGAGAGGAGTCAGAGAGAGGGGAGTGTGCAAGCTCTGAACAGAAGGTGGGCGCCTGGTTGCACTGGCTATGGTCTCTGGAGCTCTCGGCTGGGGCAGCTGCAGTCGGGCTGGAGACAGTGAGTCTGGAGCTGTCACAGTGGCTGCCTCCTCTCAGCAGGGAGGAGCTGTTGAGACTGGGCTCCGGTCACACAGGAGCTTGAAGTAGGGATTTCTGGTGGGGGGTGTACCAGAGTGAACTTTAACGCTATTGGCTCTTTGCCCAGGGAACAGGGCGACCTTTAAGCCTATTGGTTCCTGCCTGGGGAACAGAGAGACCTTTAAGCCTATTGGTTCCTGCCTGGGGAACAGAGAGACCTTTAAGCCGATTGGCTACTGCCCAGGGAAAACAAAACCAGGTTGCTTCTCATGGAAATCTCCATGGGGGAGGTGGCCGGTTGGCCCAAGCCTATCGATCGTGTGTGTTGACCTTGTACCCTACTACGGGGTTGGTCACCAGTACTACTCCATGCTTTTTATGCTTGCTGTAGGATTTTCTGCAGAGATGACAGTGTCCCCCTACCCCATGTGGCATGGTGAGTGACACTTCCTGTCCTGCTGCCCTGAGCACTCTCTCCACAAAAGCCAGAGGGAGGTTTCCTGGAGGGGGGGGGGGGGGGGGGGGGGGGGGGGGGGGGGGGGGGGGGGGGGGGGGGGGGGGACGCAGGGATGCAGATGTCCCTCTCTGCTGGTAAAGTCCCTCTACCCCCAGTGCTCTGTGAGGGTGTGAGAAGAGTGGGAGCATCCGCCAGACCACCACGGGTCTTGTCCTTCATCCTGCGAGCACAGAGCACTGCACTGATCTTCAGATGTTGAACTGGCATTTGTGATCCTGGGATGAACCCCACCCATGTGACCTCATTTGGTTTTATCTTTTCTTTACACATTAAATTTAAGTGTGTGTGTGTGTGTGTGTGTGTGTGTGTGTGTTGCTGGGGATCAAACCAGGGCCCCTCTCCTCTGCCCTGTGGTCTCCCTCCAATTCCTTCCTCTGCCCCACTCTCTCTCTCTAGCTTCCACATGACAGCACTCTGCCAACTGAGCTACATTCCCAGCCCAGAATTTAAGAATTTTTGCATGAAGCAAATACACATCCTGCTCCAATTAGAATAGTAGTCTTCAAGAATGCAAACGACACTAAATGCTGGGAGGATGTGCGAGAGAAGGAGCACTTCACACCGTTGCTGGGGTTGTACATCAGTGGTATGGCGTTTCCTCAAAAGGCCAGAACAGAAGCACCATATGACCCAGCTGCAGCACTGCTCGGTGCTCATCCTCAATAATGAAAGTCAGAATGCTACAGACACACGCACCCATGTTCATGGCAGCACAATTCACAAGAGCCAAACTGGAACCAGCCAGGGCGTCCAACAGTAGATGAACAGGTAAAGAAAACATATATTGTTTCCTATTTGTGCTTTTTTTTGGGGGGGGGGGGGGGTGTTGTTATTTTTGTTTTTGTACCAGAGATTGAACCCAGAGGCGCTCAACCACTGAACCACATCCCCAGCCATTTTTGTATTTTATTTAGAGACAGGGTCTCACTGAGTTGCTTAGAGCCTTGCTAAGTTGCTAAGGTGGCTTTGAATTCAGGATCCTCCTGCCTCAGCCTCTGCAGCCACTGGGATTATGGGCGTGCGCCACTGTGCCCGGCTCATCTTCTTACTTTTAAGCTCTGCTTTTTCCTACTAACAACGTGCTTCCCTAGGTAGCTGTTGCAGCTTGGATCTGGAACCGCCCCCAAAGACTCAGGTATTGAAGACTTGGTCCCTAAACTCAGCAGTGTTCAGATGTGGGGCTTTGGGGAGTGACTGGGTCAGGAGGGCTCTGACCCCACCAGTGGATCAACCCACTCACAGTGAAGGACCACTGGAGGTGGTGGCAACTGCAGGCAGTGGGATCTGACTGGAGGAAATCTGTAGGAGCCCTGTTTGGGGAGATGGCTTGAATTGCGGTTGACTATGAGCCGTGGAGATTTGGGCATTGTCGCCTTCCGTAGTCTCACGGGACTTGTCCTGGGATCTCGAGTGACTTGGCCGAAATTGCTGATCGGGTCAGCGCCATTTTGGTGGTGTGTGTGGCGTGTATTAGTCGTTGTTAGAACCAGAGAGAAAAGTTATCAGAATAAAAAGCTGTTTGTCTCCAGTTTGCCTCTGAACTTCTTCCCGCGGCTCCATTGCTCCAAGCGCTTCAGGCGGCAACAGAAATCATTCACAGGGGCCTGTCTTGGAAGGGCATTTCCTTTTTAATTTTTATTGGCACATTATAATCATGCATGAGAGTGGGATTCATGGCAATATATTCATGCATGCACATAACATAATGTGGTCAATTCCCTGCTCGGTGCCTCCCCTTTCCCTGCCCACCTCCCTCCCTGGGCCCCTCTCCTCTGCCCTGTGGTCTCCCTCCAATTCCTTCCTCTGCCCCACTCTCTCTCTCTAGCTTCCACATGACAGAAAACATACCTTGTTTTTCTGAGTCTAGCTTATTTCACTTAACATGATGTTCTCCAGTTCCATTTATTTTTCTGCAAATGACAGGATTTTGTTCTTCTTTGGCATTTTGTTCTTTATGGCTGAGTTAAACTCCATACTGTACAGATAGCACATTTTCTTTACCATTTGTCCATCAATGGACACTTAGGCTCTGGTTTCATAGCTTGGCTACTGCGAACTACTATAAAACATGGGTGTGCACGTATCACTGTAGTATGATGACTTTAATTCTTCAGGAAAAATACCAAGGAGTGATATAGCAAGATCATATAGTGTTTCCATCCCTGCATACTGGTTTCTACAGTGATTGTATTGTATTCTTGGTGAATTCCACTGTAATTGGAATAAGATGAAACCTCAGTGTAGTTTCGACTTGCATTTCCCTCACTGCTAATGATGTTGAACACTTTTTTTCATTTATTTGTTGACCATTTGTATTTTTCTTTTGAGAAGTGTCTATTTAACTCATTTGCCCATTTATCAGCGGGGGGGGGGGGGAGGTGGCAGGGGTTGGTGTTTTTTTTTGAGTACTTTATACATTTTGGATATTAACCCTCAGTCAGAAGAGCAGCCGGCAGAGATTTTCTCCCATTCTGTAGTTTTCTCTTCACATTCTTAATTATTTCCTTTGCTGTGCAGAACTTTTTGATTTAATGCCATCCCAGTTACAGATACCCCGTATAATTTCCTAAGCTTTAGGGGTGCTATTGAGAATCATTGCCTGCACCTATATGCTGGAGTTTTGACCTTACATTTTCTTCAAGCAGTTGCATAATTTCTGGTCTAATTCCTAGGCCTTTGAAACATTTTCAGGATATTTTTGTGTGGGGTGAGAGGGATATAGTTTCATTTTTCCATTTACGGATAAGCAGTTTTCCCTGCACCATTAGTTAAAAAGGCTGTCTTTTCCCAAACGTATTTTTGGCGCCTTTGTCAAAGACCAAATGACCATAGGGTTTGTCTCTGTGCCTTCTTTTCTATTCCAGTGGTCTGCATGTCTATTTTTATTTCAGTACCACTTTTATTCATTTATTTGTTTACTATACCTCTGTGGGATAATTTGAAATTGGGTGTTGTGTTGCCTCCAGCACTGCTATTTGTGTTCAGAATTGGGTATTCAAACAATTCCTGGAAGGTATGTCCTGTCCCTGTGTTTGTATGGGTGGACGGACGGACGATGGCTCTCCCCTTCCCAGCTACCATGAACTGAGCAGCTTCCCTCCCCACGGCCTCCACCACGCTGTCCCTGCCTGGGAGCCAGCTCACCATGGATGGAAACTCTGAAACCACGATCCACAATAAACCTTTCTTCCTTTAAGTTGTTTTGCTCAGGAAATTGTCACAACAGAAAGCTGACACAGAAGCATGTGTCTGGTTTTGCTTATTGTCTCCTCTGACATCTTTGCCTTTTTAGTTGAGCGTGTTGGTGATTGATTTACATTTAATGAGATAAATGCTCTTCGGGCTGACATCTACCATCTTGTTTTCTCTTTGCTCCAACTGCACTTGTCCTCTGTTCTGACATCACCTGGACTAAGATGTGTTCAGTATTCCATTCCATCTCTTCTGTTGACTCGTTAGCTGTGACCCCATGCTTACTGGTTCGGTGGCTGGTCTCTCAGGTCACCCTGCGGGATGGTGTCAGTAACATACTGTCCACCTCCCAGCAGGACTGCACTGGTCCAGAGGGAATATGAGCTCAGAGTCCCCTCCCGCGACGCAACCTCCCTTGCCCCTAAGTTGGCACGCGACTCCCTGCTGCACGGATCGTGACCCACACCTCCTTGTCACTTCTCATCCTCAGCCCGTTGCTCTGAAGGTCTTCAGATAACGGATGTTCCCACTGCTCCTGTCACTGTGAGCCGGCGCTGCGGTGCCACTTCCCTCCTTCCTGAAAGACCTGCTTAACATCCTGGTGGTCTGGACGTGGGCTAAGTGTCCCCAGGCCTCCCCGTCGGAAGTATTAAGAGGATGGAAACTTGGTCCAGCTGTGGCATTTAGAGGTGGGCATTTGGAGGGGTGACAGGACTGGAGAAGGCGCCACCGTGGAGCTCTGTGATGGAACACTGGGGCTTCATGAGAAGAAGGAAAGAGCAGAAGAGACAAGCCAGGCTCAGTGCGCCCTCCCCAGCCACGTGACGCTCTGGGAGGCTGCAGGACCGCCAGCCAGAGGGCCGCCACTAGGGCGAGCCTCCGGCCTGGGCCGCGACCGCGAGCTGTGAACCCCTCTCCTTGTGACTCGGATCTGTGGCGCTGCATTGTGGGGAAGAGAAAACAGGCTGACCCAAAGCTTCTGGGTTCGACAGGTCCAGAAGCCTATCTTGCCTCTGACTTTGACAGCCATTTCCCCGGGACAGGCCAGGCTGATGGCGACCTCTTGCTACGCTGTCTTCCACACTGAGCAGAGGTCTTCCATCGTCCTGATCCTGTTCATCTGCCTGAGTTCAATTCTTCAGCTTGAGTTCGAGGCAGTTTGTGTACTATGTGCCTGGTGTGATTTCTGTTGTGCATGTGGAGTTTCATGAGCTTCTTAGAAATTTGGGTGTATATTTTTCATCACATTTGGGGGATTTGGGACTATTATTTCTTAAAAACTGAAACTGTCAATGAGCAGCACGGAGGTGAAGCCACTAGAAGACTGATAACTGCTGGTGGAATGCAAACGAAACAGTAACGCCACGAAACAGACTGGCAGTTTCTCATGAAGTCAGACTTACCCTGTCATCCACCACCCCTCCTGGGTGCTGACCTAAGGAAAATGAAAACCTGCACCTGACGCAACGCCCTATGCACAGGTACAACAGCCAAACACCAGGAGCTACCCACTGGTGAACAAGTCACAGGGCGTCTACGTGGCAGGGTGCGGCTCTGCAACCAGGAGGACTGGGCACACAGCAAGGCGAGGCCCTCACCTGCACTGTGGCTCAGGTGACTGCTGAGTCCCTGCAGACCCCACTGCAGAGGGCTCTGCCTAGGACACGGTGGATCGGGGCTGCCAGGCCCTGGCGCTGGGAGGGGCAACAACAGGTGCGTGAGTGGGCTGTGGAGGGTGCAGGTGTCTGCCTTGGTCACAGCGCTGGACCCATTCTCAAAGCTACTGAGCTGCACTGGGAAAAGAGGTGAAGTCTGCTGTGAGTCTCACCCCACAAACCTGGCCTTAAAGGGGACTTCATCTTCCAGCTTCCAGTCCAGCGGAGTCCCCACAGCTAGGAAAAGCAAGGCACGCTGAAAATCCAACAACTCTTTTTAGATGCATTAGAGAAGTGAGGTTGCAGGAAACCCCGGCTCCAGCTTTGGAGAGACCCAGAAGGGAACGAAGAGGATCACAGTTACGGGAGCAGAGACTCGGGAGCCCAAACCTGCACAGGAACCAGGCCAGGGCAGAACCCAAACGCAAACGGACCATCCGGGAAGCCCAGCACCAGGGAGCCAGTCCTGGCCCACTCCTGAGCTTTGCCATGCGTTCTGCAGGCACATGGTGAGCGTCAAGGGAAGCACCTGGCTTGTTTCTGGCAGGCGACGAAGGAGCCGTCCTGAAATATGCTAGAGTGCTCATTTTGTGAGGAGTTCTGCTCGTGGGGCAGCTGCTAAGGAGTCTAAGAACTGGGGCTGCACCAGAGCCTCAGGGACTGCAGAGAGAACAGTGCCCTCTACAGCCAGCCACGGTTTCCCACGTGCACAGGGGGAGTCCCAGCCTCAGCCTCGCATACTTCTCACCCATGAGGGCTGAGACGCTCTTGCAAAGCACCCGGTCCAGGGCACGCAAGCCACCCAAAGCCTGTGGCTCATCAAAGGACCACAGCACGTCCTCCCCCACCCCTGCCCATGCCTCACCACATCACCACAGGCCCGTGTGCTATAGCTCCTTGACCCAGAGCATTATGTCCTGCTCTTAAGAGAAACTTACAAGAGATCTTACACTAAAAGGGAAGACATATTTGAAAACAGCAAGCATCAGGACCAGACTCAGGGCAGGGATATTGGAATTACCAGAACTGGAATTTTACACAATTAAAATTGATGCATTAAAGGTTCTAAATATAATATAGCATGCCAGAGCAGACGGGTGATGAAAGCAGAGAAGTGGAAATTCTAAGAGCCAAAAAGAAAAGCTATGTATCGAAACAATCATAACAGAAATGGTCGATGCCCTTGATCGACTTACTGGTTTGCCAACACAGCAGAGGAAAGAACCTCTGAGCTTGAGGGTATCTCAATAGAAACCTAAAAACCTAAACAGCAAAGAGAAAAAAGCCTGAAAAAACAATGATGACTGAGACTGTCCCGAGTAATGTTGGATGACAAACCATAGTGCCAGGAAACTCGGAGAACACCAGTAGGATAAATGGGAGAAATTAAGAACAACACTTAGAGTCATATTAAAACTACAGAGAAATCAAAGAACAAACAAAACATCCTGAAAAAAGTCAGGGGGACACCATACCTGTAAGGAAGCAGAGACATGAATCACATCTGATGTATCCTCAGCAACCACATGGGTAGGAAGAGAGAGGGACAAGTCATTTAAAATGTCAAGAGAAAAATACCAAACTAGAATTCTGTGCTCTGAAAAATTTTACTTAAAGAGTGAAGGAGAAACAAAGACATTCTCAAGATTTCAAATCTGTTTTCAGGAGACCTGCCTTGAAGTTCAGACCCATGCAAAGGAAGAGCATCGAAAGTGAGATAAAAACCTCTCCGTGTCCTTCACTGAGCTAGTAGACCACACTGTACTTCACTATGTATGCCTGCATACACAACCAACATACATATTTACACACAACCAAAATAAACACTTTATATACACAAGCACACATAACTAAAACATCAGATATACCAATGTGCGTATATGTCAGTGTGCGTGCGTGATCAGTCATGCTTGAAATGAAGGGGAAGGACCTGAATCACAGTCAGGTCCTGTGTGATGGTGGTTCAGCCAGTGACGAGTGCAGGTATCAGCAACCTCATGATGTCACCCGTGACATTGTGGCCGCCTTAGTTTGTGTGTGTGCACCATGGCGTTGGCAAAACAGTGACATCACCTCACGACAATGCCCTTCTCAAAATGCACCCCCTGGATCAGCAGTGCCGTCTGTGATTCGTTAGATTGTGTAGTCAGTGTTATTGGAGCATGACCTAGGAGTAGTTGTACACGTTCATTGCAAACTATACGGAAAACAACTTAAAGAATAAAAAAGAGAAGTATGAATAATAGGCTAGGAAAATAAAGAAAATGGAATCAAGATTTTTAATCAAAACTACAAAAGGAAAAAAAAACAGGAAAAACAGGAGCAAAGAGCAAGGATGACAAATAGAGAATGATAATAAGCATGGTGAACACATACTATTTCATTTATTATATTCATCATAACTACATCAATCAGTACTTTGAATGTCAGCAGTTAAGACAATGAAAAGACAGACATTAGTGGAACATAAAACAAGACCCAGGGGCTGGGATTGTGGCTCAGCGGTAGAGTGCTCGCCTAGCGCGTGGGCGACCTGGGTTCGATCCTCAGCACCACATACAAATAAAATGCATTGAATAAAACGCATTGTGTACAACTAAAGCAAATAAATAAAAATATAAAAAAAAAAAAACAAGACCCAACTACATCTTATCTGTAGGAAACACTGTGAACATAAAGACACAAACAGATTAAAGTGAAGGATAAAGATATCCTATCCTGACACCGACTGAAAGGAGGTGCAAGAAGCTATATAATAACTTCCAACAGAGGAGACCCCTCAGCAAGAGAGGTGTCTGTGCACAAAGTGGGCATCACACGACAATAAAGGGTTCAGTTCTCCCAGACGATGTAGCGACCCTCAATGAGTACATGCCTGATGAGTGTCAAGACGAAACGACAGAGCCCAGGAGAGACGGGATCCACCACGATGGTTGGCGACCTCACCACCCTCTATCAGAAACAGACCCCGCAGGCAGAAAGTCAGCAACTCAACAATGCCATCAATCAGCAGGACCCAAGGGTTATGTAGACACCATCCAACCCACAACAGATACATATTCTTCTCAAGCACACACAGAATGATCAAAATAGACCACACTGTGAGCCATAAAGCTCAGTCCCACAAAATGGATTGAACTATAATGCAATAACAGGAGAAGCTGAGAACTCCAAATACTGGGGGATCAAATAACATACTCCTAAATATAGGTCACAAAATAAATTGAAGAATAATTTGAACTAAATGAGTGTATATAGAATTTAAAAAATGTGTGTGATATAGGAAACAGTGCATAGAGGAGAGTTTATAGTATTGAAGGCATGTTATTACAAAAAAGAAAGCTCTAAAACCAATCACATAAAGTTTCATATTATGAAACTATAAAAAAGAAAGGAAAATTAAGTCCAAAGTAAGAAGATGAAAATAAATAATAAAATCACAGCAGAAATCAATGAGATTGAAAACAGGAAATCGATGAGACAAAAATCAAGAAAACCAAAACTTGACTCTTTGAAGAAAGTCAATAAAAATTGATAAGAATGAGAATGAAATCAATAGGCATAAATCAAAAGATGATTCTTTGAAGAAAATTCATAAACTGATGAGTCTCAAGAAGAGAGAGAAGACACAAATCACTGCTGTCAGAAGTTAAATGGTGGCCATCACTACAGCTCTCCTGAACACTAAGTAACAAGAAGGCCACACCAAGAACAATCCTATGCCCCTCTTCTCAACTTGATAAAGAATGTCTGTGAAGAACTCAGCCAAGATTATACTTCATGGTCAGAAAGTAAAAGCTTTCCCACTATGATCAGGAACAGGGGAGAGAAGAGAGAAAGATGCACCCTGTTAGCATTCCTAACATTATCTCGGAAATCCTAAATAATGCAATAAGACAAGAACAGGAAATAATTGGTACACCAATTAGGATGGAAGAAATAAAACTGTTTTTGTTTGCAGATAACCTGATGATCTATGCAGAAAAGCTGAAGAATATATGGGGGGGTAAACAGTTCCTGGAACTAATAAGTAACTGTACCAAGGGTTGGAAAACACATGGTAATATACAAAAGTCAGTTGCTTTTCCACATAACAACAACAAGTGAGGGCAGGGGTTGTGGCTCAGCGGTAGAGCGCTCCCCTAGCGCGTGCGCAAGCCAGATTCGACCCTCAGCACCATGTAAAAAAAATTTAAAAAGGCATTCTGTACAACTAAAATAAATAATTTTTTTAAAGTGAGGGTTTGAAATTAAAACAATGCCATTTACTTTAGCACACAAAATTGAAATTCTTATAAATCTAACAAACCATGTACAAGAGCTATATGAGAAAAATTATGCAACTCTGATGAAAAAAAATCAAAGAAAAGGAAGCAATTCCACAGAAGATATTCCATGTTCATGGATAGAAAAATCAGTATTGTCTAGATGTCTGTTCTTCCTAACTTGAACAGGAGATTAATGCAAACTTAATCAACATTCAGCAAGTTATTGCAAGGATGTTGACAAACTAATTCTAAAATTTACATGGAGAAGCAAAGGACCAGAATATTCAAAACAACACCGAGAAGAACCAAGTTGGTGGGACTGATGCCACCTGAATTCAAAGCTTAACATAAAGCTACAGGAATTAAGATGGCATAGCCTGGTGAGAGAAGAGACTAATAGGTTAAAAATTTAAAAAAAAAAAAAAAAAAAAAAAAACAGGTGCCGAACATGGGTCTATGGATTTTTTGTGTTTTTTGTTTTTTAAGTTATTTTACTGAAGTTCAATCTTTACATAAAATTAAAATCTTTTTTTAAAAAAGTCAGTGCTACAACTGCAATGAAAATAATCCAATAAAAGTTAAAATAATTCATTACTCATAATTCCCTTGTACTTTTTTTTCTACACTTCTCTTCCTTGGATTTTAGTACACAGGTTACAATACTTAAAGCATGTACAAAGACAGTCTACTTCTATATATTAAAGCATTCCTATCCATTTTATTTTTGCTAGTGCATTTTAATAAAATATAATGTTTCATTGTGGCATATTTGTACATGCATATAACATACTTTGTATCCAAACCCCACCATCCTCTCCCTGAGGTTAAGTTTCTTTACATATTCATTTTAAATATAGTGATTTATAGCTAATTCTTACCCATCTTTATTAACTAGAATATTTATAACATGGAGATTTTATTGAATATATTTTTTCCTTTTCTTCTAAGTTGTTATGACAGCAGAATGCATTACAATTCATATTACACTTATAGGGCACATTTTTACATATCTCTGGTTGTATACAAAGTATATTCACACCATTTGTGTCTTCATACATGCACTTAGGGTAATGATATCCATCCCATTCTACCATCTTTTTTTTTTCCTACCCTTTTGCCCCTGCCCTTCCCCTCCCTCCCCATTGGCGATTCTAGTGTTCCTCTAACCCTCCTATGCTCCCTGTCCCAACCCCTCTGTGAGTCACCCTCCTTATATCAGAGAAAACATTTGGCATTTGGATTTTTGGGATTGGCTAAATTCACTTAGCATTATATTCTCCAACTTCATCCACTTACCCGCAAATGCCATGATTTTATTCTCTTGTATTGCCGAGTAATATTCCATTGTGTATATATATCACAGTTTCTTTATCCATTCATCTACTGAAGGGCATCTAGGTTGGTTCCATACTTTAGCTATTGTGAATTGTGCTGCTATAAACACTGATGTGGCTATATCCCTGTAGTATGCTATTTTTTTTAAATCCTTGGGTTATAGACCAAGGAGTGGGAAAGCTGGGTCAAATGGTGGTTCCATTCCCAATTTTCCAAGGAATCTCCATACTGCTTTCCAGATGGGCTGCACCAGTTTGCACTCCCACCAGCAATGTATGAGTGTGCCTTTTCCCCACATCCTCGCCAACACTTATTGTTGCTTGTGTTCTTACTAACTGCCATTCTGACTGGAGTGGGATGAATCCTAGAGTGGTTTTGATTTACATTTCTCTAATTGCCAGGGATGTTGAACATTTTTTGTGTATTTGTTGATCGTATATCTTCTTCTGAGAAGTGTCTGTTCAGTTCCTTGGCCCATTTATTGATTAGGTTATTTTTTTTTTTTTGGTGTTAAGATTTTTGAGTTCTTTATATGTAGAGGTTAGTGCTCTATCTGACGTGCCTGTGGTAAAGATTTGTTCCCCATTACTAGGCTCTCTATTCACCTCAGCGATTGTTTCTTTTGCTGAGAAGCAGCTTTTTCATTTGAATCCATCCCATTTATTAATTCTTGATATTAATTCTTGTGCTATAGGAGACTTTAAGGAAGTTGGGGCCCACTCTGACATGATGAAGATTTGTGCCTAACTTTTCTTCTATTAGGTGCAGGGTCTCTGGTCTAATTCCTAGGTCCTTGATCCACTTTGAGTTTTGTGCATGGTGAGAAATTGGGATTTAATTTCATTTTGTTGCATATGGATTTCCAGTTATCCCAGCACTGTTTGTTGAAGAGGCTATCTTTTTTCTCCAATGTACATTTTTGGCATTTTTGTCTAATATAAGATAACTGTAATTATATGCCTTAGTCTCTGTGTCCACTATTCTGTGCCATTGGTCTACATGCCTATTTTGGTGCCAATACCATGCTGTTTTTGTTACTGCTGCTCTGTAGTACAATTTAAGGTCTGGTATTGTGATGCCACCTGGTTCACTCTTCTTGCTAAAGATTGCTTTAGCTATTCTGGGTCTGTTATTTTTCTAGATGAATTTCATGGCTGCTTATTCTATTTCTATGAGGAATGTCATTCGCATTTTGACTGGAATTGCATTAAATCTGTTTAGTGCTTTTGGTAGTATGGTCACTTTGACAACATTAATTCTGCCTATCCAAGAACACGGTAGATCTTTCCATCTTTTAAGGTCTTCTTTAATTTCTTTAGTGTTCTGAAGTTTTTGTTATATAGGTCTTTCACGTCTTTCATTAAGTCGATTCCCAAGAATTTCATTTTATTTTATTTTATGCTATTGTAAATGGGGTAGTTTTCCTCATTTCCCTTTCAGAAGGATTTGTCACTGATATATAAAAATAGCTTTGATTTATGGGTGTTGGTTTTGTATCCTGCTACTTTGCTGAATTCACTTATGAGTTCTAAAAGTTTCCTGGTGGAATTTTTTTGGGTCTTCTAAGTATAGAATCATATCGTCAGCAAATAGTGATAATTTGAGTTCTACTTTACCTATCTGTATCCCTTTAATTTCTTTCATCTGTCTTATTGGTCTGGCCAGTGTTTTGTAATAAGCAGAGACAACTTAAACCGTCTCCACCTGAGGGTGTATTGTATTAACCCACCCTTAAACCATCTCCACCTGAGGGCCTATTAACCCTGTGCTTTATGAATTCTGCCCTTGGTACAAGCGGGCACCATTTTCTACCACCCTGCTTTGTGCTGGACATGGTTGGTGGCCCTGGCTGGAATAAAGGCTTCCTTGGCTGTTACATGAGTTGCTTGTGAAACTTCTTTCCTGCAAATTGGGTACAACATTTGGAGGCCCCAGGTAGATTTTTTTTTTTTTTTTTTTTTTTTTTTTTTTTTTGTGGTACCGGGGATTGAACTCAGGGGCACTTGACCACTGGGTCACATCCCCAGCCCTTTTTTGTATTTTATTTAGAGACAGGGTCTCACTGAGTTGCTAAGTGCTTCCCCATTGCTGAGGCTGGCTTTGAACTCGCGATCCTCCTGCCTCAGCCTCCCAAAGTGCTGGGATTACAGGCGTGCGCCACCGCGCCCGGCCCCAGGTAGATTTTTATTCTCCTTGCCCTCACGCCCAAATTCGGCCTCCTGTGCCCGATCACAAACTCCTTCTCGGGGTAGGGAAGAGCTCCTGAGACACCCTCAGCCTCGCCCCAAGAGGACTGCTGCTCAGTTCTCCGGACACCTCTGCGAAGCCGCCTGTTTTACCTGTCTGGAGAGCTCTTCCAGGAAACAAGGTCAGATTAGACGCAGTCACTCACACCGAATCCCAGGACAGGGCAAGACTTTGCTCCTGTCCACCTGGTGGGCCTCCCTGTGTGGCCCAGTCTGGTTGTCTTTTGTTCTTATGTGTGTTTATTTTTCGTGTCTTTTGTTCTTGTGTCTGTTTATTTTTCATGTGGCTGATCTTTGTTTGTGTGCTAGCATTCTCGTCGATTTCATTTTTCCCTCCCTCCTCCTTTCTCCGTCAGCAGAAAGCGGAGAGTCACAGCGGGGCCAGGCCCTGGGGAGCAGAGCCTCCACTGCCCTCCTCCTTCCCAGCCAAGGACTTGGGGGGAATGAGCCGGGAAAGCCCAGCCCCAGGCCTACAGAGCGGGGAGTAGCTGAGCCACGTGTGCCTCCTCTGCTGCCGCCGCCTCCAGCCCAGAGCCAAAGTCAGTGGGGTGGGGCGGGGGGGGGGGAGGGGGGGAGTTGCAAATGCAGCCCAGCAGCAATGCCCCGCAAGGCCCGCCTGGGCCAACCCCTCCAAACACTTTCCATGTCTGAAGAGCGGGAGTGGCTCTGGCGAGAAGCCCAGCGGTCCACCCTTGGACTGAACGGCCTGCCTACAGATGACCTCTTGGATCTAAAGGGTCCTTCCTTCTGCTCCCCTGAACTGGGACCCCCAACAGTGATGGAGGTAAGGAGGCTAATTGGCGGAAATTGCCCAACGGGTATACAACAACTGTGACCCCCCACCCCAACTTAAAAAAAAAAAGGAACAAATTCAGGGAGATTTTTGGAGGATCTAAATAAGTATATTGATATTTAAGATTGCAGGCCAGGTGTTTGATCTCACCTGGAAAGATATTATTAAGAAGGAGTGTTGGGACCTTACACTGTCTGCCAAGGGGATGGAAAAGCTCTGGCTTTCTGGCTGCTTGCCACATTACCACGCCCTGTTACAGGACCTAGGCTGAGCAGGGGGCGTGGCTGTGAGAACCGAAACCGCCCTACTGATTAGCTGATGTCCACTATAAAGCATCGTGCACCTTTTCAATAAAAGAGTTCCAGCGCCCACTGACTGGCTCCCCGGTATGTTCCTGGGCCTTCTAAAGGCGGGGGAGGGAATATCGGCGGCCTTCGCTTTCCCAATCTAGTCTCTTCGTTGGGGTAGGCCTCTCCGGCCTCTTTTGCTGGACAAAAGAGGTCCATCCCGGGTACGGGGGGGGGGGGGGCAGGGGGCTAAAGATGTCAACCCCTTATAACTTCACGACAAAGGAGGTCACCCTAAAGTAAGAAGCAAAAATTGTGGGATGGACCTACATCTTGCCCACGCCCTACTTATCCATCTGGAGCACAGGCAGTTCCCAGAAATGATCCTGACTAGGAAACTAAGGTATCACAATTTCCATCCAAGCCTGTCTGATTACCAGCCTTTGAAAAAAAAAAAAAAGAAAAGTGTCCTTTACTAATTACCAACTAGTCATTTTTTGAGCTCATGATTTGATCCTATGCACCTAGGTTAATGTTTTTCTGATGGAGTTTTTAAACATCTGTAATATTGCAATGGAGAAAAAGCTACAAAGCCTTTGCTGTTGTGTGTGCACACTTGTGTTATGTGTTGTATGTCTATGTGTGTACGTCTCCATCATGTACATGTTATCAAGATTGGCAAATAGAAAATGAGTGCTCATGAAAATTGAAAAAATGGATCCAAATACCTTTAGTTCACGTGATTTAAAAGGTTCAATTTAAATTGGGTAAACAAATGAAAATAAAGGGGCCTCTAAAAATGAAACATAACTCACAAGTCTCTCTAGGTGGTCAAAGAACTAATAAAATGTTGATGCCTAATATCCTTTGATTCTGGGACTTCTCTTCAGTGGTGAAGAGATGGCTGGTGGTGTTCCGTACACTTGTCTGATATTTTGGTAAACGTAAAGTAGATTTGACATGAGATTGTTCATTTGTGATTGATATTGTTTGTTAGACATCTGATTAATTTTCAAGTTTAAAATGCTAACTTAAATATACCATCAAACTCCTTAATTCCATTGGGTAACATTAAAAAAAAAAAAAAAAAAGATTTTGAAGTTGCTTTGTCATCGCTGAAAAGGGTTCCTAAAAATTTAAAAAAAAAAAAAAAAAAAAAAGCCGGGTGCGGTGGCACACGCCTGTAATCCCAGCACTTTGGAGGCTGAGGCAGGAGGATCGCAAGTTCAAAGCCAGCCTCAGCAATGGCGAGGCACTTCACAACTCAGTGAGACCCCGTCTCTAATAAAAATACAAAAAAGGGCTGGGGATGTGGCGCAGTGGGCGAGTGCCCCCAAGTTCAATCCCTGGTACAAAAAAAAAAAAAAAAAAAAAAACTTTTTTTTTAAATAGGGGTTTCAACAGGTATAATTCTATATACTTGAACATTGTGTTCTCGTGAAGTGGGTGCGTGATAATGTATAAGGTTTATAAAAGATTGCTGTGTATGCAGAGGCTCAAAGGTTTCAACTGTTCTGGTTAGAGTACTGTAAATAACAAAATATTTTTTATTGAGATAAAAAAATTTGCCTAAATTCAAATTATTACAAGGATTGTTTGAAATTGTGAACAAAAAAGGGGGTTAAACAGATGGGAGAAAGAAGGTTGTAGATATGGTCACATAAGTAATGTAAAAGCTCTATGAAAGATTGTCTTATCTGCTTATTTTACCATCAGGAAAAGCTATTTAAGTATTGCTTTAATAACATACAACCTGGGTTAATTTAAGATAATAAGCAATCACCTAGGATGGTATAGACCCCAATTAATGGAAAGGGTAAACGACTGTAAGGTCATAAGCATTAAAGTAAAGTCCAGTGCTCTTAATTTAAGACTGGCGAGACTGATTTGCTAGATGCCTAAGATCAAGACGTTAAAGCTGGGCTGGGGTTGTGGCTCAGTGGTAGAGTGCTGGCCTGCATGTGTGAAGCACAGGGTTCGATTCTCAGCACCGCATAGAAATAAATAAAATAAAGGTCCACCAAGAACTAAAAAAAAGTATTAAAAAAAAAAGACTTTAAAGCTAAATTAAAGGGGCCAAGGAAGCCAATGTTTGGCTCTTGCTCTCAGAGTCGGTCTGAATCCAGGGAACAGGGAACTTCTCTGAAGAGCTTTGCAACCTGGGCCACAGAAGCCAATCAGTGCACTTGCTATGAAGAGGAGGGTCCTCAGAGAGACATCCCTAATGGTTCAGAGAGGCCACAGGGTTAAGCAAGACCTGGACCCATCCTAATGCAGACAGCACTAGCAGAAAGGCACTAGCAGAACACAGAAGCTGCTCTCCAGATCTCCCGAGAGTGACTCCCGTGGGAACCCAGCTGACTCTTAACAATAGATGAAAATAAAAGTCAGTTTGACCTGCTTCATCTTAAACACCTAGCAAAAATAGTTAAAACCAAAACACAGATATTCCTGAGTACTTAAAAAATAATAGTTAGGGGTGGGGATTGTGGCTCAGCGGTAGAGCACTCGCCTAGCATGTAGGCGGCCCGGGTTTGATCCTCAGTACCACGTAAACATAAATGCATTGCATTGTGTACAGCTAAAGCAAATAAATAAACATTAAAAAAATAATAATAGGGGTTGGGATTGTGGCTCAGCAGTAGAGCGCTCGCCTAGCACGTGTGCGGCCCGGGTCCGATCCTCAGCACCACGTACAAATGAACGCATTGTGTACAACTAAAAGCAAATAAATATTTAAAAAATAATAATAATAATAATAATAGTTAAATGTAACTTAAGATATACACTTGTATTAGCCCCCAAATAAGTTAAGACTGAAGGCTACAAAAGAGAGATTCTTGGGGGTAGGGCTGTGGCTCAGGGGCAGAGCACTCGCCTAGCACGTGCGCATCCCGGGTTCGATCCTCAGCACCACATAAAAATAAACGCATTGTGTACAACTAAAGCAAAATAAACAGATTTTTTTTAAAAGAGATTCTTGGAAGGAATGCCTGATAACTATAAAAAGAAACAGTTTAACTATTAAGTGACTGCCAAGTCAAAAGTTTTTAGTTCAAGGCCTATAGATCTTCCTAACTTCCTACACAGGTAGGCTTAATATTCACTAGTATGATTATCTAGCCCTAAGTAACAGAAATAAAGGGTTCTCTACTAGACACAGAGGTCATACCAGTAGGAAGATTTCATAGGATCAGATGACATTAAGAAGCGTAGCCACATCTTATAGACATCTGTGACACTGAGTGTTAGATGTTGTGTTTGCATTCCTGACGACTCTGGGGATGTTGAAGATCTGCATTCCCAAACAGAGGCCTTGTCCACTCTGGCCTTCCTATGGGGATGACTCCTCAGCCCTCACACCTCCTTGTGAGAACTCATTGACCGTGATCAGGTTCACGGCATACACTGACATGTTCCAGATGCTGCGCCACTTATTCAGTACTCGTGCTTGGTTTCTCTCATAGAAGCTTCCGTCCCTGATGACGTTACAACCTGCTCTTCCCCAGGCTTCACTCCGACCTGACTTCTGAAAAGGGAACTCCAAACTGCGTGCCCCCGTCTCGTCGCCCCCTTCCAGCTCAAAGAAGTCAGATCCAGTCATCGTTCCGCTTCCTTACAGTAGTAAGGAGTTCCTAGAAGTAGAGGGGAACGAAGCCAGAATCTGTTAGGCAGTCAGTATAGACAGGTAAATCGAGTCAGGTCGGATCAAGAATGCCGATTTTGAGTGAGTCTAGGGAAACTGTCTGCTGAGGAATTAGAATGTAAATTTCTTCAGAGCCCTTCCTCCACCCTTAAACCGTGCCCCTGCCCCAACCTGTTGCCAAGGTAACCTGTTCCAGGAATTGCCCCTTCTAGGAGGAGCTTTAGGACTTTCAATATCACCCCTCCTCCTGCCTGTTCTCAGGGGAGTCCCCAGTGCCGGCAGTCAGTCTCGTCAATTCTGCCTGCCGGTTTCCCAGCCAAACCTGGGGATGGCAGATTATGCAGGAGAACAAAGATTTGTCCTCCCCATAAGACCAGTGGGGAAGGTAATAAGCAGAGGTGACTTAAACCGTCTCCACCTGAGGGCGTAACCCACCCTTAAACCATCTCCACCTGAGGGCTTATTAACCCTGTGCTTTATAAACCCTGCCCTTGCTATGAGCGGGCGCCATTTTCTACCACCCTGCTTTGTGCTGGTAGTAGTTGGTGGCCCCAGCCGGAATAAAGCCTTCTTGGTCTGTTACGTGAGTGGCTTGTGAGACTTTTTTCCTGCAAATTGGGTACAAACAGTTTCAAGAACTATGTTAAATAGAAGTGGTGAAAGAGGGCATCCCTGTCTTATTCCAGTTTTTAGAGGAAATGCTTTTAATTTTTCTCCATTTAGAATAATGTTGGCCTGGGGCTTAGCAGAGATAGCTTTTACGATGTTGAGATATGTTCCTGTTATCCCTAGTTTTTCTATTGTTTTGAACATGAAGGGTGCTGTATTTTGTCAAATGCTTTTTCTGCATCTATTAAGATAATAATAGGGTTCTCATCTTTAAATCTATTGATGTGATGAGTTACATTTATTGATTTCCATATGTTGAACCAACCTTGCATCCCTGGAATGAACCCCACTTGATTGTGGTGTACTATCTTTTTTATTTGTTTTTGTATGCAATTTGCCAGAATTTTATTGAGAATTTTTGCATCTATGTTCATTAGAGATATTGGTCTGAAGTTTTCTTTCTTTGATGTGACTTTGCCTGGTTTTGGAATCAGGGTGATATTAGCCTCATAGAATGAGTTTGGAAGTGCTCCCTCTTGTTCTATTTCCTGAAATAAATTGAAGAGTATTGGTATCAGCTCTTCTTTAAAGGTCTTGTAGATCTTGGCTGTGTGTCTATCTGGTCCCGGGCTTTTCTTAGTTGGTAGGCTTCTGATGGATCTTCTATTTCATCGCTTGAAATTGATCTGTTTAAATTGTGTATATCATCCTGATTCAATTTGGGCAAATCATACAACTCTAGAAATTTGTCAATGCCTTCCATATTTTGTATTTTATTGGAGTACAAGCTTTCAAAATAATTTCTAATTATCTGTATTTCTGTGGTGTCTGTTGTGATAGTTCCTTTTTTCATCATGTATGTTAAGTAATTTGAGTTTTCTCTCTCCTTCTCTTCATTAGCCTGGCTAAGGGTCTGTCAATTCTACTTATTTTTTTTCAAAGAACCAACTTTTTGTCAATTTTTTCAATTGTTTCTTTGTTTCAATTTCATTGATTTCAGCTCTGGTTTTAATTATTTCCTGTCTTCTACTGCTTTTGGTGTTAGACTGTTCTTTTTCTAGGGCTTTGAGATGGAATGTTAAGTCATTTATTTGTTGACTTTTTCTTCTTTTGAGGAATGAACTCCATGCAATGATCTTTCCTCTGAAAGACCCCAGCCTCAGCAAGTTCCCCTGCTCTGCTTGAGTGTGGCAATGTCACAAAATAACTAAGTGAGGACAAGAACAGAGGACCAGTTTAGTAATAAATTAGTAATAGTCATCTGACATCCAAAAAGGAATAAAAATGGGGAACAGAGGTCCTAAGAACAACCTGTCGAAATTGCCAGAGTGCTAAAATAAAAAGGGTCTGATGTTTGTGGCTTTTCGGGGAAATTAAGAGGAACCAACTGCTGTGACCCCAAGTAGACCCCCAAGCTTAAGTTAATATAGCCAATGAAATGCTTGTTACTATGTACCTGCTTTTGTAACCCCTTGCACCCTATAAAAGGCTTGTGACCCAGAGCCCGGTATGCTCAGTTAGCTGATGCTGCTGACCACCCGCAGGCGCCTGTGTAAGAATAAAGATCCTCTTGCTTTTGCATCCAGAGTGGCTCGAGTGTGGTCTTGGATTTCGGGATCTGTGGGTCTTTCACCTCCAAGAACTGCCTTCACAGTGTCCCAGAGATTGTGATATGTTATGTTGTGCTCTCACCTCTTAATTTTTTTTTTTTTTTTTTTTTTTTTTTTTTGGTACTGGGGATTGAACTCAGGGGCACTCGACCACTGAGCCACATCCCCAGCCCTTTTTCATATTTTATTAGAGACAGGGTCTCACTGAGTTGCTAAGTGCCTCACCATTGCTGAGGCTGGCTTTGAACTTGTGATCCTCCTGCCTCAGCCTCCCAAGTACTGGGATTACAGGCATGTACCACCACGCCCGGCTTCTAAGAATTTTTTAATCTCCTCCTTGATGTTTCCTGTAACCCACTGTTCATTCAGTAGCAAATTATTTAGCCTCCAGGTGTTGGAATAGCTTTTATTTCTTATTTTATCATTGATTTCTAATTTCATTCCATTATGGTCTGATAGAATGCAGGGTAGTATCTCTACTTTTTTATATTTGATAAGAGTTGTTTTGTGGCATAATATATGGTCTATTTTAGAGAAGGATCCATGTGCTTCTGAGAAGAAAGTGTATTCATTCATTGAAGGATGAAATGTTCTATATAAGTCAGTTAAGTCTAAGTTATTTATTGTATTTTTGAGTTCTATAGTTTCTTTGTCCAGCTTTTGTTTGGAAGATCTATCCAGTGGTGAAAGAGGTGTGTTAAAGTCACCCAAAATTATTGCGTTGTAGTCTATTTAACTCTTGAACTTGAGAAGAGTTTTTTTGATGAACATGGATGCTCCGCTGTTTGGGGCATATATATTCATAATTGTTAAGTCTTGTTGGTGTATGGTTCCCTTGAGCAGTATGTAGTGTCCTTCCTTATCCCTTTTGATTAACTTTAGCTTGAAGTCTACTTTATTTGATATGAGGATGGAGACCACTGCTTGCTTCTGCGGTCCATGTGAGTGGTAGGATTTCTCCCAACCTTTCACCTTCAGCCTGTAGATATCTTTTCATATGAGATGAGTCTCTTGGAGGCAGCATGTTGTTGTGTCTTTTTTATCCAATCTACTAGTCTATGTCTTTTGATTGGTGAGTTTAGGCCATTAACATTCAGAGTTATTATTGAGACATGATTTGTATTCCCAGCCACTTTTGTTCATTTTTGGTATTTAAATGGACATGGGTTCTCCTCTGACTAGCTTTTCCTTTAGTGGAAACCTCCCTCTGCTGATTTTCATCATTGTTTTTCATTTTCTCTTCGCGGAATATTTTGCTGAGGATGTTGTGTAGTGCTGGCTTTCTAGTTGTAAATTCTTTTACGTTTTCTTTATCATGGAAGGTTTTTATTTCATCCTCAAATCTAAAGCTTAATTTTGCTGGATATAAGATTCTTGGTTGGCATCCATTCATTTTCTTTTAGAGCTTGGTATATGTTGTTCCATGATCTCCTGGCTTTGAGTGTCTGCATTAAAAAATCTGCTGAGATATGAATTGGTCTCCCCCAATATGTGATCTGATTCCTCTCTTTTGCGGCCTTTAAGATTCTATCCTTGGGGCTGGGATTGTGGCTCAGCGGTAGAGCGCTCGCCTAGCACATGCGAGGCCCAGGTTCGATCCTCAGTACCACGTACAAATAAACACATTGTGTACAACTAAAGCAAATAAATAAATATCAAAAAAAAAAAAAAAAGATTCTATCCTTATTCTGTATGCTAAGCATTTTCATTATAATGTGCCTTGGTGTCAATCTGTTGTAATTTTGTACATTCAGTGTCCCGTAAACCCCTTGTATTTAGTTTTCCAATTCATTCTTCATGCTTGGGAAATTTTCTGATATTATCTCATTGAAGAGATTGTGCATTCCTTTGGTTTGAAACTCTGTGCCTTCCTCTATCCCAATTACTCTTATATTTGGTCTTTTGATGCTGTCCCATAATTCTTGGATGTGTTCTGTTCATGGTTTCTTACTATCTTCACTGTGTGGTCAACTTTATTTTCCAGATTGTATATTGTGGTACCGGGGATGAACTCAGGGGCACTCGACCACTGGGTCACATCCCCAGCCCTTTTTTGTATTTTATTAGAGACAGGGTCTCACTTTGCTAAGTGCCTCGCCATTGCTGAGGCTGGCTTTGAACTCGCGATCCTCCTGCCTCAGCCTCCCAAAGTGCTGGGTTACAGGCGTGCGCACCGCGCCCGGCTCCAGATTGTATACTTTGTGTTTATCTGACGTTCTTTCTTCCGATTGATCTAGTCTGTTGGTGATGCTTTCTATTGTGTTGCCGCCAAGCGCTTGGAGCAACAGAGCCGCGGGAAAAACTTCAGAAGCAAACTGGAGACAAACAGCTTTTTATTCTGATAACTTTTCTCTCTGGTTCTAACAACGACTAACTCACGCCAAACACACCACTAAAATGGCGCTGACCCGATCAGCAATTTCGGCCAAGTCACTCGAGATCCCGCAACAAGTCTCGTGAGACTACGGGAGGAGACAATGCCCAAATCTCCACGGCTCATAGTCAACTGCAATTCAAGCCAATCCCCAAACAGGGCTCCTGCACTATTGTGTTTTTTATTTGGTTGTTTCCTTCATTTCAAGAATTTCTTTTTTTTTTTTCTTTTCACAGTTTCTCTTTTTTCAAGTAATCTTTTGCTACCTGTATTTGCTCTATTATATCTTTGTTGTACTGATCAATTTTTGCCTGTATTTGCTCATTTAGGTCATTCTTTAATTCACAGATCATTTTAATTATGAATCTTCTGAACTGCTTCTCTGACATTTCATCAACTTTGCTGAGCATGGGTTCTGTTATTGTAGTATCCTGGCTTGTTTGGGACACTTTCCTCCCTTGTTTTTTCATGTTGTCTATTTGTCTTCCTTTCTTGCAGTGTGGATCTGAGATATTAACAGTTTCCACCCCGTATTCTTGTAGTATCCATGCAGATTGTCGTACACCTCACCTTAATACTGGGCTTTCAGACCCTGCAGGAGTCCCTCAACGTACGCTACTGCAACTAAAGGTGGTGGCAGCAGTAGTGAAGGTAACTGGAGATAACAGTGAAGGTGCCCCAGGATGGATGCAATGTCTTCCAGAGATGGGGCTGAAAGGGTGGGCCTTACAATGACTTTGGGATGTCTGCTCTGAGGCAGCTGCTTCTAGGCCCTGTCTGTTGTCAAAAGGTAGGGGCTACTGTGTGGGGAAGGCTATGGCTATGTGTGCAACGTCTCAAGATGGAAATGGGTTAGGCTTGTGCTCCCAGGTAGGGTTGGGGTGGCGGATTCTGGAACTACCCTGGGCCTAGGTTCCAAACAGGTTGGTGTGGGCTGCATTGGCTGAATCTGAGGTCCAACAGTGGTCTGCTGGTTAGAAGAGGCGGTCCAAGGGCAGAGCCTGAGCTTGGCGGGTATTTGCTGGTGGCGGGATGGACCCGGGCCCTCTGAGCCTGGGTCCCGCACAGGTTGGTGTGGGCAGAACTCAAGGTATTACAGTTTCTACCCTATAATCTTACAGTGTCCCTGCAGGTTACTGATGTCTCGTCTTGGTGTTGGGCTTCCAATCCCAAACCGGTGTCCCAAGATGGAAGCTGCCACAACTGAAGATGGTGACAGTGGCCGCGGAAGTAACCTGAGATGGTGGTAGAGGTGTCCCACGATAGAGGGGTCCCAAGATAGATGCAAACACTTTCAGAGATGGGGCTGAAAGGGCAGGCCATCAAATGGTGTTGAGCAACCTGTTCGGAGATGCAGCACTGTGGTGTGTGATGCTGCAGCCGGCAGCTGCCCCTAGGCCCTGTCAGTTGGCAGAAGGTGGAGGCTCCCACGTGAGCAGGGCTATGGAGATGGCTGCCGTGTTCCAAGATGGAGGTGGGCAGGTGGGGTGGACCACAGCCTTGGTAAATGGGGGACCTCAGGGAGGGCTCCACCCCAGGTCTCCACCCAGGGGCTGTCCTGGGCCTGCCTGTGCTCCGCGGGTGTCGGTGGGGCTCGGGTCTATGGATTTTTGACAAAGAAGAAAAGGCGATTCAATGGAACAAATGGAATGTTTTCAACAAATGGTACAGGAACAAATAGACAATACACACACACACACACACACACACACACACACAATGTTTCTACACATTCTTACACTCTTCATAAAATTAACTCAAAATGAATCACAGACCTGGATGTAAAGTGCAAAGCTACAAAACTCCTAGGAGACAGCATAGGAAAACCCCTATGTGAGCTGGGGTTTGGGAATGACTCTTAACACGATTAAAACTTAAACCATGAAAGAATTGGACTCCATTAAAATATCTGAGGTTCTTCTCTGTAAATGACACTATTAAGAGAATGAAAACAAACTACAGCCTAGAGAAAATATTTGTAAACAAAGTCATATCTGATTAAAGGTTATTATCCAATCCAACATACAGAGAACTCCTAAAACTCAAAAATAATAAACGGACTAAAAATGAGCCAAAAACCTTAAAAAGCAGCTCACCAAAGAAGACATGCTGCTAGAAAAGAATATATGAAAAGATGCTCCAGGGGCTGGGGTGGTGGTTCAGCGGCAGAGCGCTCGCCGAGCACGTGCACAGCCCGGTTCCATCCTCAGCACCATGTAAGAATAAAGGCATTGTGTACAACTAAAACCAATAAATATTAAAAAATGCTACACATCATGTCATCCTGAAAGTGCAAATTAAAACATCTGTGAGACACCCCTACACACCCATTGGAATGACCACAGTTCAGAACACCGATTGACATCATGTGTTGGCAAAGATGTGGAGCAACAGGAACCCTCATTCACTGTTCACGGGAATACAAAATGGCACGACCACTTTGGAAGGTGGTTTGGCAGTTTCCCATAAAGCCAAATAAACTCTTCAGCATACAACCCAGTAGAACCCATGCTTCTTGATATTTATCCAAGTGTTGAAAATCTACCTTAGCAGAAAACCTGCACAGGGATGCGTATATCAGATTCATTCATAACTGATAAAAACTTGAAAGTAGCTAAGATGTTCTTCAGACAATGAAAGGATAAAAAAGCTGTGGTCGGTCCAGATCATGCAATACCATTCAGCACTATATAGAAAAGAAGTATCAAGTCTTGAAAGGCAAGGAGGAAACTTGAATGCATGTTACTGAGTGAAATCACTTCAGTGAAGAGATAAGTGGTATCATCCAAGGGTCAGCAGGCAGGGAGAGGTAAGGAGGCAGAGACCAAGGACTGGGGGCAGTGAGATTATTCTGAGTGACCCTGAAGGTGGATGCATCTCACTATACCTTTGTTAGAACACACAGAAGGCACACCACCAAGAGTGAGCCATCATGAAACCTATGGGCTTTGGGTGACAGTGATATGTCAGTGCAGGCTCTGTAGCATTCTCATTGGGGACGTCCCTAGTGTGGGAGACCTTGGGGGGCAGGGGAGACAGGGAGCATGTAGGACATCTCCATGCTTCCTTCCTCAGTTTTACTGTGAACCTGAAACTGCTCTAAAAGATAAAAACAGCCAGGCATTGTGGCACATGCCTGTAATCCCCACAGCTCAGGAGGCTGAGGCAGAAGATCACAAGGCCAGCCTCAGCAACTTAGCATGGTCCTAGGCAATTTAACAAGACCCTGTTCTCAAAATAGAAAATAAAAAGGACTGGGAATGTTGCTCAGTGGTTAAGCATCCCTGGGTTAAACCCCAGCACTAGGGGCTGGGGTTGTGGCTCAGCGGTAGAGCACTCGCCTAGCACGTGCAAGGCCCTGGGTTCAATCCTCAGCACCACATAAAAATAAATAAAATAAAGGCATTGTGTCCAACTACAACTAAAAAAAAAAAAAAAACACTTTTTTTAAATCCCCAGTACCATAAATAAATAAACAAGCGAGTCTTTCGATGAGACTCACGCTCCACTTGCCCATCACCAATTTTCCGAGACCTATCTGTGCTGAATCCTGGGGGACAGACTCAGGGCATTCATGGTTTACCAAGAATGAGCCCATTTTCAGGACTTACTTCCAAAATCACATCTTTTCCCTTGTTGTTTCTTTTGTCATTCCTTCTCACTGTACCCCTTCAGTGACCAACAAGACGCGGCTTCACCCTCCATGACACTGACCTGGCCATTTCTCATTTCTCATTGGAGCTCTTTGAAATCATTTCAAATTTACACCTAGAACATGAATTTCCCAGCTCTCTCTACATCCCAGCTCTTGATTCCTTATAGGAATTTGATAGTGTTTGAAAGGGAAAAAAATTAAGAAAGGAGGAAGGCAGGGAGGGATGGACAAAAGGAAAGCCGGAGTAGCGGGGTTCCTACACGGATGCCGTATGTCTGAGAATACCCTTTTCACCTAGAGTCCAAGCATTAGTTCCATCAAAAGAAAAGAACCATGAATTTCACCTTCCTTGACCTTGCAGAAGTCAACAAGGAGAAAGTCCAAGAGGACCTCCTTGTGCACAGTCCAACCTCTGCCCACTCCCCGCCGGCCCCCGCGCCCCGGAGGGACCCCAGGGCCTGCCACAGGCTAGGCAAGCACTCTCCCACTGAGCCCCACCCCAGCCAGGATGGGGCTGGGGGTTGCGAGTGGGCGGGCCTCCTGGGCACTGTGCAGGTGGGAGCTGCGGCCCAGGCAGGAGAGGTGTGGGAGCCCCACCCACCACTTCCCGCTCAGGCGGCAGGCGGCTGACGCCAAGGCCCTCCCTCTGCAGCGCGAGCCACCTGCTCCAAGGGCAGCTCCCAGAACCTCAAGGTGGCCTGTCCAGGTGGGGCATGGGCCCACGTGGTTGTCAGGTCCCTGGCCAGCTCTTGAGCTTCGACGGCCTGGTTTCCCAAGTGCCCTGACCAGCCGCGTGCGTGCAGAGCGCAGCTTCCACGGAGACGGCGTCTCCCTGTAGCCTTTCCTTTCTGGAAAGCCGGTGCTTCTCTCCAGGCCTGGGGACAGAGAAAGGCGAGTGGAGGTCTCCTGGCTTCCTGCCATCCTCGAAAGCCAGAAACCAGTGTGGGCAGGAGGGGAGGACACCTGGGCGGGAGGCCTGGCCAGCGCCACTGAGGTCTCAGCGTCTGCTCTGAGGACCCCGCGTTTTGTTTGGAAGGTCACCGGGCAGTCTGTCCCAGAGGATGCTCAAGGAAGACGTCACCTGGATAAGAACGGCTCTGCGTTGGGGCTCACGAGGCTCTGCTCCCAGGCCTGGCAGCAGCTCCACAGCCTGCAGCCGGCGCTGAGGGGCCTGCAGCTGGCGCTGAGGGGCCTGCAGCTGGTGCGCTGGGCTGAACCAGCTTGTGGCCATTCGTGGGTGTCCCACACCCCGACAGCCCTTCCCTTGGCACCACACCCCTCCAGACCTCGTGGGGACCCACCTGCAACCCAGGGAAGGCAGTCTCCCAGAGCAGGGAGCAAGGTCTCAGGATCAGTCCTCGGTAGACCCCACCTGCTTCCCTCCCAGCCTCCCTACCACTACCGGAGGACGGCCACTCCGTCCACCAGCCCCAGCCGCTCACAGGCCGCTGCAGCTTCCCTCGGCCTTAAAACCCCAGACCTGCCCTCCCTCTGCCCCACCCACCCACAGCCCCTGGGCTCGTTGCCTTCCAGGCCCCGACTTCCCGTGCTGCCCCTGCAGGGCAGACACGCCCGCTCAGGACCCTGCACCTGCAAGCCTCAGGACCAGGCCCGCCCGCTGCAAGAACACCCGGGACCTCCGGACATCTAGCCGGAGCCCACTGCGGGGCAGGTGCCCACATGCGCAGGTGCCCGCCTCCGCGGGCTCGCTGTCCCAGAGGCGCAGGGGCTCTGCGGCAGGCCTTGCCCAAGCCCTCCTGACAGCCGCCGGGCAGCACCCAGACCCCTCTTCCCCTGGAGCCGCTGAGCCCCTGGACAGTCGCAGCCCTCACGTGAGAAGCCTGTAGAACGACTGAGGAGGGCTGGAGCTGGCTCAGTGGCAGAGCGCCTGCCTGGCACGTGCGAGGCACAGGCTCGATTCTCAGCACCACAGGTAAATACATGAATAAGATAAAGGCCCATCGGCATCTCTAAACACACACACACACACACACACACACACACACACACACACACCTTAGAAGAGGAAACACTGACTCTGGCTGGCAGTTTCAGAAGGTCCGGCTCCTGGCCCACCAGCCCCGCTGGGCTGGCTCTGAGCTGCGGCAGAACACCCTGGCAGAAGGTGTCATGGAGGAAGCTGGCAGCTCAGGGCCGCCAGAGAGGGGAGGGTCAGGATAAGACAGTCCCTAGGGGCATGGCCACAGGTCCCGCTCCCTTCACCAGGCTGCCCCCGCACGGCCTCCACCCCCTCCCGGGCTCCACTCAGTGCCCGGGCCTGACCCACCTCTGCTCAGGGCACCGGCCCTCCTGGTCCCGCTCTTCCCAAAGCCCCACCTCTGAACACGCTGCACCGGGGAAAGCCTTCAACACGCGCGCCTCTGTGGAACATTCCAGATTGGAACCACGGCATTCTGCCTATGGCCCCTAAAGGCTCATGGCCACCTCATCATGTCAGATTCATTTAATCCATCTTCAAGAGTCCCCAAAGCAGCCAGGCGCAGTGGCCACGCCTGTAATCCCAGCACTTGGGAGGCTGAGGCAGGAGGATCGCGAGTTCAAAGCCAGCCTCAGCAATGGCGAGGCACTCAGCAACTCAGTGAGACCCTGTCTCTAATAAAGTACAAAAAAGGGATGGGGATGTGGCCCAGTGGTCAAGTGCCCCTGAGTTCAATCTCCAGTACCACAAAAAAAAAAAAAAAAAAAAATAGAGTCCCCAAAGTTCTGGCATTGCTCAAAAAAGTGTCCCTGATGCCAGGCGTGGTGGCCCACGCCTGTAATCCCAGCAGTTCAGGAGGCTGAGGCAGGAGGGTTGCAAGTTCAAAGCCAGCTTCAGCAACGGTGAAGTGCTTAGCAACTCAGTGAGACCCTGTCTCTAAATGAAATACAAAATAGGGCTAGGGATGTGGCTCAAGGGTTGAGTGCCCTTGAGTTCAATACCCGGTACCACCCCGCCCCAAAAAAGTCTCCCCCAAGACTCAAGACAAACTCTTAGCTGTGAGCCCCTATAAAACTCAAAAGGCAAGTTACATACTCCCACATGCACAGACACAGAGTAAACATTCCCATTATAAAAGGGAGAAATGGGGACATAAAAATAAGGAATGGAACCAAAATCAAGACCAAAACCCAGCAGGGCAAACGTGAATGCCTGTAGCTAGCTCCAAGTCTGGCATCTGGGCCTGTGACAGCACGGCGTGCGCTCCTAAGGGCCTGGGCGGCACTGCCCCAGTCTCGTGGCTGCAGCCCACACGGTCTCTCTCTCTCTCGGGCTGGCTGCACTCGCTGCCTACAACCGTCCTCAGCAACTGTCCCGCGCTCCTGGCTTCTATGCTCTCCTGGGGTCGCCACCGTAGCTTCAGCTTCGCTCAGTTTTAAATCCCACCCTCGCGGGGGCGGGCCACAGGGATTCCAACCCCGACATGCACTGCCTGGCCTCCCTTTGAAAACTCGGACATCAGCAGAAGCCTCCACCATCCCCAACTCTTGCATCCCGCGTGCCTGTAAAACCAGCACCACGTGGAAAACGCCACGTCCCCACACCGCCACGTCCCCACACCGCCACATCCCCACACCGCCACGTCCCCACAGTGCGGCAGGAGCCAGTGATCTGGACCACGGCTGCAGGAGGCTCTCAGTGCCTGAACACTTTAACATGGTGAGATCATTCCTGAGAAAACGGATGCTTAGGTGGCTCTGTAGCAGTGGGGCACCCTGGCACTCTCTTCCTGAAAGAGTCTCTCCAACACTTTTCGACTTTGACATCCTGGAGCCTGAGATGGGTGGGGTCCGGCCAATTCCTGAGATGCTCTCAAGGCATCTTCCTTACTACCCTTGGGAAGGCACCTGGTTGCTCTCGAGCAGTGCTGATCTCCTCAGCAACCACACCTGCCACAGCCCCACTTTGCGCTTCCTCCTTTTCTAACCAAACTGCAATATCTCCACATCTTCCCACTCCGCTCTTTGCTCCTGACTCTCAGTGTGATCTGGCTAACAGCATTCAGCAGCACCCATGCAACAGCCCGAATGCTATGGTGCTTTGAAATTTCCTCTGCCAGATTAGCCCATCACCTTTAGACACTGCCTCACAGAAAGTCTCAGGGCCTGGACAAGTTCTCTGCCAGAACGTCTCCCAAATGGCCTCTACTCCAATTCCCGATAGTGCCCTCATTCCCATCAGGAACCTCAAGAGCACACTCTTTACTGTCCACGTTCCTACCAGCATTCTGGTCTTCCAAGCTCACATCCGTTGTGTCCATTAAGCTCTTCTTACAGCTTTCTAAGGCTTCTCTAACTCACATCTCCAAATTTTCCAAACTCCTCCCACAAACCAGTTTCTAAAGTCCTCTAAACCACATGGTCAGACATAGTCACAGCAAGAACCCCACTTCTCTGTACCAATGTTCTGTTAGCTTTTTGTTGCTGTGACAAAATACCTGACAAGAACAACTTAAGAGGAGGAAAAGTTTTGGCTCACGGTCTTATTAGGTAGGAAGTAACGCATGCAAAAGGAATAAAAAGGTGGACCACCGCCGGGCACGGTGGCGCATGCCTGTAATCCCAGCACTTGGGAGGCTGAGGCAGGAGGATCACAAGTTCAAAGCCAGCCTCAGCAATGGCGAGGCACTTAGCAACTCAGTGAGACCTTGTCTCTAATAAAATAAAAAAAGGGCCGGGCGCGGTGGCGCACGCCTGTAATCCCAGCACTTGGGAGGCTGAGGCAGGAGGATCACAAGTTCAAAGCCAGTCTCAGCAATGGCGAGGCACTTAGCAACTCAGTGAGACCCTGTCTCTAATAAAATAGAAAAAAGGGCTGGGGATGTGGCCCAGTGGTCAAGTGCCCCTGAGTTCTATCCACGGTACCAAAAAAAAAAAAAAAAAAAAAAAAGGTGGACCACCACCCAATGGCCCTCATCCCTACCTAAAACTCCACTTGTCCCACTTCCTATGAGGGGAAACTGGGCCATCTTGTGATCAAAGGGAGAAAGCTAGAAAACTGCAAGGGGAATTCAAGTCCCTAAGGGGAAAGACCCTGATCTTGGTCATGTGCAACAGCCCGAGGGACAAATCTAAAATTAACTTGTTGCTACTTAACATATTAAGTTGTGGTTTGCTCCCCTCTATGCATTTTCTGAGGAAGAAACAAACTGACTATACACCGGCAGTAGAGAAGAAATAATGTCAGATTCAGCTGTCAGTCAAGGTGCCAATGAACCCCAGATCCACCCAGGGGAGAAGGGAGAGAACTACCTTAGCCCAATAGAAACGAGTCCCCTGTGTAGACGGGCCTTGAGCCCCTCACAGCTCAGCCTGCCTGCTCGCCCAGGACGCTTCCTTTTACTGTCCCTCTGATAAACCCTCTACTCTGACTGCCAACCTCTTGTGTCTTGCTCAGTTCTTTGCTGGTGACATCAAGAACCTGGACCCAGGACCCTCTGGGGACCTCAGCAGCAATAACAGTTCCAGAGGTTCAGTCCATGGTCAGCTGGCCCTACTGCTTCGGGCCTGAGGAGAGGCAGAGCACCGCGGCAGAGGAAAGCCGCTCACTTCCTGGTGGCCACAAAGGGCCGAGAGGAGAGGGCCAGGGACCAGACACAGCCCAAGGGCACGCCTCCCAAGGATCCAGTCCCTCAACCAGGCCCGCCTCCGGCAGTCCCCACACTTCCCAGAAGTCTGCTCAGCGGTGAACTCACCATGCATCAGTCCACAGACAGGGTCAGCTCCTTGAGCCCACCCCTCCCCAGCGCCCCCCTGTGGTCTGCACTGGAGGCCGAGCCTGGCACACGGGCTTCGGGGCTCCAGGTCAGGACCGTGACAACACTCTCCCCTCAGCGCCCAGTTTCAGGCATGAAACCCACAGAAGGGAAAGCAGGGCCCACAGGGGCCTCCGTGATGGACACTAGCTCCCACTGCTTTGGGGCCACACCACACCTCTCCTAAGATCCCTTCCACATGCACCACTGCAGGCCAGCGCTGCCGCCTGCCCACCTACGAGGCCCTCCCTGCCGTCCACAGGGAGGCCCCTCTGCGCTGAGCTCGGTGCCCTCCCTGGCTGTCAGGGTGGACAGGCCTGCCCTCAGCACACACACGGTTCTGCTGCCGCTGGTTCTGTTGGCTGCCCAGCCTCGGATCGTAGGTCCTCCTCACCCTCCAGACCACAGCAGCCCTGAAGCCCCTGCACCCTTCACAGGGACAAAGAGCCACCATGGACTGTGTCGTAGCCAGTGACCAGGAAGCCTGCTATCTGGGAGCCTCCAGTGGCAACCCTGCTGGCTCAGACTGTGCAGCTCTTCCCAGTCCCAGGCAGCACCAGAGATGGCGGGACCTGCCGCACCCACGTCCCACAGACTCCCAGAGACGGCGTGGCTTCCCAAGGTGCCGGCTGACCTGCTGACTGCAAGGCTCCACCCCGAGACCTCAGCCCTGCCTCGGATGTGCCCCCAATAAGCCCCTAGAGCCATTTTCCAGCTGCCCAGCTCCAGCTTCTGTGCGGGCTGGACCTATGGGCGCTCTGCTTTCAAGACCAGTGTTCTAACTTTGCCTCTTATTTCTTCGCTGACTATTTCAGTCTTTATTTTCTCAGGTGGCTTATCCCCTCCTGAACAGCAAAAATTATCCTGGAGAGTTGCTGGCCACCTCACAAATGCTGTCCATCTTCTCCTGGAATATAAATGGCAGGGGAGAGGCCACACACAAATGTGGACCCTGGTCCCTCTGAGTCCAGAGAGGCCCCACATTCCACACACGACTTCTTATAGAGAACTCTTGAGAAGCCCTGGCAGCCTCCACCCCTGACCACAGCCCACCCAGATGTGCAGATCACAGCAGGCGCGAAACTAGGCAAAGGCTGAGTGACACAGCAAGGCCCATGACAGCCTGGGCCTCAGTCTTCACCAGGAACTGTGGCCAGGGTGGGCCACAGCCCAGTTAAAAACAAACATGAGCCAGGTGTGGTAGCACACGCCTGTAATCCCAGCCCTTGGGAGGCTGAGGCAGGAGGATTGCAAGTTCAAAGCCAGCCTCAGCAATGGTGAGGCACTTAGCAACTCAGTGAGACCCTGTCTCTAATAAAATACAAAAAAGGGCTGGGGATGCGGCCCCAGTGGTCAAGTGCCCCTGAGTTCAGTCCCCGATACCAAAAAAAAAAAAAAAAAAAAAAAAAAAACAACCAAACATGATTGATGAAGATCAGAGTCAAAATAAATGAAAAAGAAAAATGAACAACAACAAAAAAGATAACCACAAAATTGGCTCTCAGAAAGATCACAAAATTGACAAAAGTTCAAACTTCAGCTATAATCACAGGGACAGACTCTCAAATAACTGAACTCAAGAATGAAAAATGAGATTTCACTACAGACATAACAGAAATAAAAGGTTTGTAAGAGAACACTATGACATCTGTAATCCCAGCAACTCAGGAGGCTCAAGCAGGAGGATCTCAAGTTCAAAGCCAGCCTCAACAATTTAGCAAAACCCTCAGCAACTAGTGAGACCCTTTCTCAAAATAAAATATAAAAAGGACTGGGGATAAAATTCAGTGACAAAGTGCCTCTGGTTCAATCCCCAGCATCCCAAAAAAAAAAGGGGGGGTGGGGGAGGGAGAGACAGTGAGAGAGTACCATGAACAACTGTATACCAGTGAATGAGGTAGCCTGGACGAAAAGGACAAACTATCAACTAACAAAACTGACTTAAAAAGAAATGGAGGGCTGGGGCTGTGGCTCAGTGGCAGAGCGCTCGCCTCGCACGTATGTGGCCCGGGTTCGATCCTCAGCACCACGTAAACATTTAAACATAAATGTATTGCATTGTGTACAACTAAAGTAAATAAATAAATGTTTAAAAAGAAAAAAAGAAATGGAAAGTATGCCTAGACCTACAGCAAGTAAAGAGATTGAACAGTAATTTTAAAAATCCCAAGGCAGAAAAGAGCCAGCTCACAACCAAACACTTGAACGAGAATGATAGTGACCCTTCAAAAACGTCCCAAAATAATAGAAAACACACTTCCCAATACATCTTATGAGTTCAGTATTAGCCTGATACCAAAGCCAGACAAAGACATCACAAGGAACCAGCCACAGACTCTCGTGGACACAGTACCCTCAACAGGATACCAGCACACAGAACTCAGCAGTCTACAAAAAGGATTTGTGCCTATAACCAAAAAACATTTATCCCAGAATTGCAAGGTTGCTTTAGTTCCAATAATGAATAGATGCAACACACCATTGTAATAAGGACAAAACCACATGGCTGCCTCAATAAAGACGGAAAAAAGGAAAGTGTAAAGAAATTGGAATCTCCTAAGTTTCAGGTGATGGAAAATCAGCCTAATCTGGAACTCGGTCTGCTAATCCTCACGACATGAAACAGTCACCACACGAGGGAGCCAGGTCTGGAGTAGAGGTCCTACCCTCTGAGTAGAGGAACACAAACCCTGCCACACGAGTCACATGTGAAGTCCCACATGCAGACACCTGACAACACACAGCTGGAAGTGGGGACAAGGAATCAGACAAAGTGGCCTGAGCAGGTGTAGGCCCCGGCTCCAGTAACGCCCCCTGCAGTGCTGGACCCCACAGATGAGCCTCCTATGTAAGGAGGAGTCTGCCCCCCATCACCGCCCACTGAAGGGCAGCCCTTGACACCCTCACCACTCCAGGGAGCCCCTAGCCAAGGCCACCAGCCACTCTCGTTTCCTGACTCTTCTGTTCCCCCAGCAACACCCGTCACCTGCCATCTGCCCTTCTTCATTCCGTATCCACACACTCGTGCTGACGCCCCACTTGTCCACTCTGGCCCTTCCACCACACTCCCCCAGGCCCCCAGCTTAAAAAGTCCCCAGACAGAAAAGAGCCAGCTCCACAACCCAACCCAGAAGACGCCCCGGGGCCACCACCATTCCTCAGGCTCCTGCCCCACCTGTCCCTGTTAACTCCCCATGAGGGACCACGCCTGCACCCCAGGACACCTAAAACCAGGAGAGGGAACCCAGAACCGGGCCTGAGCTGCAGATGGCCTTGCCCTGGCCATCCTTGCCATGTCCCTCCCTACAGCAGGCGACGTGCCCGACAAACCCTGCCTCCCCTTCTGCAGTGCACCCAGCATGCTGCACCTCAGAGCTCCTGCTCAAGTGGTCAAGCCCACCTCCCAGGACCTGTCCACCCCGTGCCCAGTGCAGGTGAGCTGCCTGGGCCGGGAGCCAGGTGCCCCCTGTGTGGCACAGTGGGCTATAAGTAGGGTGGGGGTGTCAGCCACAGTCCACAGACCCCACAGATCTGCCAAAGCCCCCACCTGACCCCACCCCCCCAGCGGGGCAGCCCACCCAAGGAGCCTCAGCCCCAGCAGTCTCACCCGAGCTCTAAGCCATCCTCACAAAGGCAGTAGAAAGCCCCAGAACTGCCCAAGTGTGGGTCAGGGAGGAGGCGGAAGCGCCTGCCACGCATGAACTGCAGCAAATCTATCGCGTCTCCAAAGATGCTAGGCTGTAACAGGCTGCCGCCGGCAGAGCCCACACCGATTCTTGTGCAAAGCAGTGTTCACCCTGAGCGCAGGAGAACTCGGCACTGCCAGAGGACGCGCTTGCCCACAGGAACCCTAGAAAAAGCCAACACGGAGAGGGTCGCTATCCCAGAGCAGTGCAGGAAGATGGGTGCAGCAGCTGGTCTCTGGGCACAGCCCCCAGGCCAGCCACCACAGCCCCAGGACAGAGCACACAGATGCAGACGCGATACCCTCAGTGGGTTAGAAATCAAAATCTAGCAGTGTGTGAACATTACGGCTTCATGAAACCAGCCACTCAGAGGCCAGAAATCAGCTCTTTGGATTGATGCAAAACCCCCGTTGGCTTTTTCTGCTGAGCTGGGGGGGGGGGCCTGCCCTGCAGACACGGCAGAGGCTGCAGCCTCTGACCTTGCTGAGCCCACGGGCCCTGCAGCCAGGCAGGGGGTGGGCATGACATGAGCCTGGAACATCCCCTGGGCTCTGTGCTTATGGTGCAAGAGAACGTCTGAGGGGGCACCAGGCAGGACACCATCCCCAGCCACGACCTCTGAGCCCCACCCCTGGCTCCTCAGGACCAGGAGCGAGCAGATGCGCATCCCCACGCAGTGCTGCCCCTGCAGGGCCAGGAGCTAAGGCAAGTACCCCTCCCACCACCCACACCCTGGGCGGGGGCATCTGGGAAGCCAGTGCCTCGGGGCTCCTGGCCCTCCCCATCTGTTTCCGCCTCTGAGCAGCTGCAGAGAGAATGCACACCAGGAGCCCAACAGCTGAGACAGGGACAGCCGCTCCGACATCTGGATATTTCCCTGGCCATGGTGCTCGATGCCATGGGTCAGGGTTTCGGGGGGGGGGGGGGGGGGGGGGGGGGGGGGACGGACGACCTTGAGGTGTCCTGAGGCTCAGTTGCAGGCCCCACCCTTCCTCAGCTGGGAGAAGGGTGGGGATGGCAGGTCAGCCTGTGGCTCCGCCACAGCCACGGCTGTCCCCACTGTGGCTCTGCCACAGCCACGGCTGTCCCCACTTTTCCAAAGCCCTCCTCACAGGGGGCATCCAGGTCCCAGAGTGCCTGCCCAGGGGCACTCAGGGCAGGGCTCCTGCACCGGCACAGCTGACACCAGTATCCACACGTGCTTCAGTGGTCACTATATCCTTGCCTAGGGACTCCCACTAATAGGCTTCCTCCAGGGTGGCCCCTGTGGAGAGTGAGGCTGGCCCCCAGTGTGGAGGGACACAAGCCTGCTGTGCATTTTAAGGGGCTGGGAGCGGGGGATGGGGCTGGGGTGCCTACCCAGGAACAACCAAGCAGGACAAAGGGAGCACCTAGGTGCCCCAAGCCACCTCTACAGGAGGCCACCAGGTGGTATCAGGCCTGGGCCTCCACGTGCAGTACACACAGGACAGAGGTCCACGTTGGCCCCAGCCCCGAGAGCAGAGCCCAGCTCGACCCAGGGCTGCACAGGAACCCAAGCCATGGCGGCCAGATGGGACAGTCTCAAACAGCACTAGCCAGGGACAGGGACAGGTGGGGGGTCAGAAAGAGGCTCAGAGAGGAACCCCACAGAGTGGGCCTCAGAAGACTGCCAGGGTCACCTCCAGAGAGCTAGTGACAGGACCCTGGCCCATCCACCTTCAGGAAGGGGCCCGCACTGGAAGAGGCCTCAGGGGCCTCTACACCCACCCCCAGGAGTTCCAGGAGGTCTCCAAGAAACGCCAAACACCCTCAACCCTGATCAGCCAAGCTCCCACTCCTAACAGGGTCCAGCATCGCAGGGCACTGCGTCAAGGGCCCAGCCCTTGTCCAGCATGAGGCCGGGTGGTCAGCCACTGTCCATCCAAGTCTAGTGCTGACACCAGACAGACCTGGACAGATGGGGTCAAGCTGGCCCTACAACACAGTGGGGCAAGGGAGGGTCCCAAGCAACAGGCTGGGACAGGCAAAGGCAGGTGGTGGCTGGAGGACCAGGCAGGCATGAAAGCCTCCCGAGCAGCACCAGGTAGCGGGGTTCTAGGCATGGCCGTGCAGGACCCCGGGCCAAGGGCATCAGTGCAGGCCAGTACCCAAACTCCAGCCTAAAGCCAGTTGCCCAGGTGACCTTCCTAGTACCAGAGGCACAGGGCCAAGCCACCCTCCTGCTGCCCAAACACCCCTGCCCCCAATTCCCCTCTCCCGACATAGGCTGTCCCAGACACGATGCACCAGAGGTCAAAAACCAACGAGAGATGGGGCTGTGATTGTGGCTCAGCGGCAGAGCGCTCGCCTCACACGTGCGCGGCCCGGGTTCGATCCTCAGCACCACGTAAACATAAATGCATTGCACTGTGTACAACTAAAGTAAATAAATAAATATTAAAAAAAAAAAAAAAAAAACACAACGAGAGCGCCAGGCACGGTGGTGCACGCCTGTAATCCCAGCACTTTGGGAGGCTGAGGCAAGAGGACCGCAAGTTCAAAGCCAGCCTCAGCAATGGTGAGGCACTTAGCAACTCAGTGAGACCCTGTCTCTAAATAAAATACAAAAAAAGGGCTGGGGATGTGGCCCAGTGGTCAAGTGCCCCTGAGTTCAATCTCTGGTACCACCAAAAAAAAAAAAAAAAAAACCAACAAGAGGGCTGAGGCTGTGGCTCACCAGCACAGCGCTTGCCTAGCATGCGTGAGGCACTGGATTCTATCTCAGCACCACATAAGAATAAACAAATGAAATAAAGGCATTGTGTCGGGGGCTGGGGTTGTGGCTCAGCGTTAGAGCGCTCACCTAGCAAGTGCACGGCCCGGGTTCGATTCTCAGCACCACGTAAAACTAAAAACACACTGTATACAACTAAAGTAAATAAATAGATATTTTTTTAAAAAAAAAGAGCATGTGTCCATCTACAGCTACCCCCCCCCAAAAAAAATTTTTTTTTAATAAAAAAAAACAAAAACCAACAACCAGAGCTTATAACAGAAACAAAAGCCTGACTTGGAGCAGATTTCTCCACTCGGCACATCAGGACGTGGGGTGGGAAACAAAGCAAGTAAACCGCACCCTGCCTCAAGCAGGTCCCAGCAGCACCCCCAGAGCTCTGCGCTGCCCATGTTGGCCCCTGTTGACCCACAGGCCCAGTACCCCCAGGATTCTTGCCCCTCTCCTCCTTCCTCTGATCCCTGAAACCAACCCCAGGCCAATATACCTCTCCAGAGTGGTCCTGGGACCACGACCCACTCCAGCCTGGCCAGGCCCAGTGTGCACCAACCTTGGTGGACGGGGCAGCCAGCCACAAGGGCCACAGAGAGTGCCCACAGCAAACAGGAGGCGTTTGCCAAATACTAGACAAAAACTACCAAAAGGAAGACTTTTTATTTCAAGTTTCTACGGAGATATTACAAACAATGTAGACTTAAAATAAGAACACTTATAATTTTTAAAGTAACTATAGCTTTAAAATAAAAATATGATTAGGCAAAATAATAAATAATGCCATCCCAAGACAATGTTTAAGATCAAGGCATGTCATCTGCCTGGCCTGGCCCTGCTCTGCATCCGTCCACATCCCCCAGCACACTGTCCTTCAGGCCACTCGTGTGCCCAGCCTCCTAATGACATAGGAATGAAAGGCCCACACCGTCCAAATCTTGACTTTATTTTTAATATAAAAAATGCAAATTTGGAAACCCACCCTACTTCCCCCCCTAACATAATGCTTTACCTCTTAAAAATAAAAATAAAGTACTAATTCTATATACATCACGTGTACCATACAAAAATGTATCCAAAGTTCTATTGCTACCAAAGTGTTCTAAATTAAAACAAGTTACAGAAAGCCCCTCATTGTAAACAAAAGATTACAAGTTACAAAATCAAAGTACACACAGGCCAGAGTCATTTATATAACCACGCAACACATTCTGCTCCCAAACCAAGTTGAATTTTTATGTGCCTGTATAAAAATGCATATCAATATACTTTTGCAAATTTATTTTTTCATTATAAAGCAACTGAATACACTTTCTACAATAAATAATCCGCTGGGAGGCACGCCTGTAGGAGTTGGGGCGGACCAGAGGAGACTCAGGGCAGACAGGACGATGAGAAGGAGGGCCCGCCCAGCGTCACGCCGGCGGAGTGTTTTTGGTGATTTGCAAGTGATGCACACAGCATAAATTTACTCTCCACCTCTTTGCACAAAGTACCATTCAAAATAATGTCATTTTCTTTCTTAAAATACACATTTGTCATTGTAAATTTACACCCCATCTTATTAAATAAGTGGTACTCTGTGTAAAGAGCATGATTTACAAAATTATTAAACATTCAAAAGTCTTTAAAAAAAAAAAAAAAAAAGCTACATACAGATGGAAGCAAGTGAGGCACGCGGCACCACCAGAGCGACTTGCCCACACGGCACCCCACTCACCACGCGCCAAGACGAGATGGTTTCATAGAAAACTTGGAAACAAAACCTCCCCCCGCCCCTGGGAAAAAGAATTAAAAGAACTACGACTACGAAATCAGAATAAGTTAAGTTTTGAACAATATACAAACATGTACAGCTTATGAACACTATGGACAAGGCTCACGGCTGGCGGCCTGGGCAGCCTTCTGCGGGAGCTGCCTCAGTCAATGTCGCTAAGGTCACTGGCTGGCTCCCCATGCACACGGCTCAGGTGGTTCATGGCCCGGTCAAAAGCAATTCGAACAGCCTTCCGGATACTGGAGTTCCGCCCTTCCATCATCTTTAACTTGTCGATGGTCTCGTCAACACCAAGAGGAACCATCTTGGACTTCGGAAGCCATTGCCTTTTAAAGGAAAGATGGGGAAACTAAGACCCATGTGCCCACTCTGTAGCCACTCACCACCAGGCCTTGTGGACTAGGGGCCTGGCAAAGTCCAGCTCAGGCTGCTAATGTGGGCCAGACTCCTTCAGGAGCAGAGCAGGCCACATGCACAGTGTGCCCTACTTTCCCTGTCCCTCTCTGGGGCTCACGCAAGGCCTATGAAAACCAGTCAGTCATCTCCTCCAAACCTCCTCCCTGAGGGGCCGTGCAGGACAGGCACGCACACATTCAACACAGACCAGGTGAGCCCCAGAGCAAGGGACAGGGGATGCCCTAGGATGGGAGGAGCAAGAACCTATGACAGAGGCCCTTGGATGAGCAAGGCCACGTGAGCCTCCCTCCAGGTCTGATGAGGAGCAGCCGCTAAGCAGCCAGCAGAGGCAGGTAGGCAAGGCAGAGAAGACGGCATGGGGTGCAGGTGTGTGCCCCAGAGTGGCTGGCTCACTGGAGTGGAGTGGAACATCTCCTTGGGCCACACACGGAAAGCCCACACCCAACCGGATGCTCCCCCTGGTGACACAGAGGATCAGGACAGTTGGTGAGGTGTGTCCCATCCTCAGAGGGGTCAGAGGGCTCTGGAGCCTGAACCATAGCACCTGGGGGGCCAGGGTGCTTTGGGCATCAAAGCAGAGCTAGGGGATGAAAGAGCCAGACGATGCATGCAGGGAGCTCTAGGCAGAGGGGGACCTGCATCTTGACAGAGTGCCAGAGTGTGGGGCCCAATGCAGGGGCCCCTGGAACACCGCTGTGGACACCAAAGGAAAAGAAGAAACAGAGTGCAGGCAGGTCAGGACTTGGAAGAGGAGGCTGCTGGGTAGAGACTGGCCACCCCGCACAATGGAAGTGCAAGGACCCAAGGCAGCCAGGACTGTGGCCCTTCAGCCCCACACAACATGGCAGGGCCCAGCACACTGAGCAGGAAGCAATCCCCAGCCCCGTTCTGTCCTGCAGCACCCTGGCTACCGACGCTCACCAGCTTCTCTTATTGTCGAAGAACAGAACTAGGAACAGCTTCTCGTCGGACTTGGTCTGCATGTGCTCCCCAATCTTCAGCACGTCCAAGGGTGGGGCAGGGATGGTGACACCATTGTGGTGGCCAGGCACTCGAGGCATCTTGGGGTCGATGATCTGCCAAGGGCACACTCCAGTCACTCCGAGAGCTCACATCCAGAGCTGCACGCCCAGCACACCCGCGGCAGCCACTCACACACCTGCCTCCCACCACGACAGCCGCACACCCCCGGCAGCACAAGCAGACGCCACACAGCAAGGCACAGGCCATGCACGCAGTCCCAGGCCCCAGCAAAGCAGGCCCCGCCCACAGCGCCCGACTCACCAACGCCGGGTAGGATGGGTAGCCGCTGCACTTGGCCCACACCACTTTCAGGGGCTCCAGAACGGAGGCTGCAGCATCAGTGGAAATCCACATGCTGTTCTGTCCCACTTCTGGGAAAGAAGGAAGCCCCAGCAGTGAGTGGCCCAGGAGAGCTGCAGTGGTCCTGGGGCCCAGGACAGCCACAGTCTAAGGGCTGCAGACTCCCAAACACGCTCCTGGCCTCTCAAGTAGGGGAGCAGTCAAATAAACACTATCCCTGGGTCTGAGGGACAGAGAGCCATCCCACTGCCCCTCCTGTGAGGGTCAGGGACCCATGTACCCCTCAACTCCCCATGCAGCCTGCCCATGGTCCAACTTCCTCTCTGTGATCTGGAAAATCTCAAGCCATCCACAGCTTCGAGGCCTGTAACTCCTATAATGCCAGGTCCCCAACACCCCACTACCAGGGCCCCGCTCTCCAAGGGCAGGCCCCTGGTTTGTTACAGATGCATCTTATAAAACTGAAACCTCAAATTCAAAATCAAAATCCTGGCAACTTGCAATAAACTACCACCTGCTCCCAGGACCCATCCCCACATGTCCCCAGAACGCACTACCCCCAAAGCCCTCACTAGCCCCAGCCCCTCATGCAGTACACCCTCATCCATCAGCCTCCCCACTCCCACGGCTCCTTGCTGCAGCCCACACGGCCTGGCCACCTGCTGCCCTGCACCAGACTCCCTGCTGCCCCTGCCTCCTCACTTCAGGTCTCCACTGAGCGCGCAGCTGCCCCACAGGAGACCTGGCCACCAGATCCTAAGCCCCAGGCAGCAGAGGGCACTTCTGTTCTCAGGACTGACCAGCCTGACCAGCCTGGCCAGCCCCGCCCCTACCCACCCCACTATGACCCATGCAGCTGCAAATGGCAGGCGAGCCCAACACACACAGGCACTGTGACGGGCTGAGCAACCTGGAGCCCGCTTGATGCGGCCCAGGGCAGTCCTGGGAGCCCAGCACAAGGGTCCCCGTGTGGGGGACGGAGGGCACACACCTGCCCAAGGGTGTGCCCTAGCCCCTCATCAGGGACGTGGTCTTGGCTCATGGCACAGGCTCCCTGGGCCAGCCTGCAGCGTCTGCACCCGGAAACGCTCACCGGAGGCCCCGAGCACGACTCACCAGCTGCGATCCTGGCCGCCTTGGCATAGTTCCCGTTTTCGATGCAGGATATGAGCTCACTCCTGTCCTCCAGCGTGTGCCTTCGCACAAGGGCAGGCTTGCCTCGCCCGCACTTGGGTGTGCTGAAGCTTGAGGAGGAAAAGCAGAGGTCAGTCCAGGACCAAGGCCCACAGCACAGAAGGCCCTGCCCACCACTCCCCTGAAACCAGGCTGCATGGCCAGGCTGCCGACCATCAGGCTAGGCTGCAAAGATGAAGCCTGATAATGCTGGGACCGGCCTGCGGGGGGCTGGGGGGGGGGTGCTGGAGGAGGGTGAGCCTGTCACTGCGAGGGCTGTCCTAGCTGCCAAAGTGGCCTCCATGGGGCAGGCAGGCTTGCTGGGTGGGCTATGCTGACCACCATCTTGCTAAATGCAAGATTTGAAAAGGAAAGGACAAAGTGTGCATCTAACTGTAGATTCTAAGATGATGCTGATCTTCTGTGTACTCTGATTTTCCACTTCCAGTTAAGTTCTATGACGCAGACCAGTGTGTCTCACGGGAGCTCGTCCTTACAGGGCAGCCTTTCTCAAGGGGTCTTCAGATGGGAACTAAAGGCAGACAGAGGCTGGGGAGACGCGAGAGTGGACATGAGGCCAGCGCCCACCTCGAGTCACAGAGCGGGCTGTTGCTGGAAGAGATGCTAGACTCAGATGCGCAGCGCCGTCGGGGTGCGGCTCTCCTCCCCAGGCCACTGCCTGGCTCCTGCTCGGTCCTGGCACCCCCAAAGCCATTGGTGAGACCTGGAACACAGGCAGGCAGGTGCGGGGTCAAGTGCTGCCAAGGCAGCTGCTCACATCTGACTTTTCTAGGCCTTATGCTGCACTTCCTTCTTCAAATATGGACTCTATTCTCCAAAGAACACTTCACACCCGGTGACCTTCAGCAGCCAGCGCAGCACTCACAGCACAGGAGACCCAGAAGCGCTCGTCAAAGTGGAACGAACAGTAAAGTAAGCACGAGTCAAAGCTGGGCTGTGGGGGGGAGAAGGCACTCTTCTCAAAGCAGACTTCCTAAGAGGTCCCATGAAGGCAAAGCCAAGGGCATCTTGCCATCCCTTCCTAGATGATGAGGTCACACATATACTTCCATGAACTTGTGACAAAGGCCAGCCTGCCCTCCCTATGGGGACCAAGCCTGGACAAGGCCCATCAGATCCCCAGGGCAGTAGGGCACTACCATCATCACCAAAAATGTCTATACTTGCAGATCTGCAGGGAATAGTAAATTAAGGTTTTATGTTTTTGTTTTTTAAAGCTTTATTTTCAAAAGACAGGTATTAACATGAACCTGAAAAATGCTGGTAAAACACTTCAAAATAGGAAGCGAGGCTCCCCCCCTCCCTCAAACCACCAGCACCAAAGCACACAGGCACACTGCTCAGAGAGAGACTCGCAGGGGTCCCAGTGTCTAGTGGCTGGACAAACACAACCACATCATCTTAGTGAGTGAAGAGTGCTTTAATCAAGGCAGAGCTCAGCTCGACTGCCCTTCCTCCTGAAGAAGCCAGATCCTGGGTCAGGAGGCTGGGAGGGTTGGCATGTCCTGGACTGCACACCTGACAGGGCTCCCTCTGGTGTCAGTGGGGGGTGGAGGAGGAGTGCTTCTTCCAAAACAGAATCCCATCTTCAGGCTTATCTCATCCTTAAAACAAATCAATCGCAAATCTATTTTCAAAGTAATATCAGTAAACTTCTAAAGCATTTTCTCAGGAATCTTTTGGAGTGCGTGGCCAGACTGCAGGGCTTCCAAATGCGTGTGCACTTTCCTGCCTGCCTTCCATCCATGAAAAGGACCTGCTTCCGCCGACACAGGGCTCCGACATGCAACAAGCTTCTTCCCGCCTTTCAACATATGCTCATTGGCAGTGCAGATGGCACGCAGGCTGGGGCAGGGCCTGGTGCCACACTCGAGTCACAGAGGTGCTGCAAGGTTCACTGATCCAGGAGCAGAGGCACACACTCCCCCACTCTGGCCAAAGTCAATGCAGGTAGCCCACTCAGCATGGACTGATGAGCAGATGGGACAGACGGAGCCCATGCTCAAGACCCAGGGTCTGAGAAGGGACTGAAAGCCCAGTGCCCTCTGCCATCGCTGAACTGAGCTCCCACAGGCGCGTCTGCAAGTAAGTCTCAAGGTCTTGAACCAGCAGGCACCGGCACAGGTGCCTCCACCCAGGAGAAAGCCCAGAACATCACCAGGACCAGCCAGGATCACACAGGGCCCAGCAGCCAAGGCCACTCATTCAGGGTACAGGGACAAACGTCACTCCAAAGCCTGAGTGAAAACCCGGCGCAGTGATTTCAGACGCCAAAACGCAACCTCAAGGGACACTTGCCTCCCTACGTATGATGTGTACAACCCAAGACCCTCAGTTGCAAAGGGAGCCCTTTCCGAGCCAAGTAGGCACAGCCAGACCAAATGAGGTGGCTTCTCTAGAAGTGGTGTCAGGTCCATCTGGGGCAGCTGGGAGGACCTTCGAACAGGAATGAATGAGGCAGAGCAGCAGGAAGACGACAGCCAGTGGCAGTCACTCACAGCCCCAGCCTGTTGACAGCAAGCCGAGAGGAAGCGCACACAGCCCAGGAAGCACCCGAGTGCTCCCAGGAACAATGGCACCAGCCAAACCCACACACCAAGGTGCCTGGTTGGGACCCCAAAGTGACCCAGGAAGCAAAAGATGAGAACACAGAGGGAGGTCCATGATTCTGAGAAAGAGGGGAATGTTCAAATGTTTCCCAGTTAGTCTTTCAGAACACGCACTTGGAGGGCACCCCGTGTACGAGCTGAAAAGCTGCATGCACCCAGAGCTTTCCACTCCACTAGGTCTCCATAGTAAGTGCCTCAGAAGGGCAGGCACCTGCCGGGAGCTAGGCACATGGGACAAATCAGAGCTCGAGGCCAGGTTACCAGGAGGGTGCCACAGCTGAAGCAGGGCTGGGACACCTGCAGAGCCAGACTACACCCTGCAGGTAGGGCTTCCATGTAGGTCATGGACATGCCCCAGGAGGCAGCATGGCTCAGGGATCCTGGGGCCAGCCTCAGAAAGGTCTTGCAGCCACAGCCTGGAGGCCACAGGGCTATGATGCAGCAGCCAGGCACAGACCCTCCCTGCCCTCTACCTCCATCATGGCCCCTGGACCGGCCTCCTATACTGACCTCTCCCACCAGCTGCAGGCTCAGGACAAGACATTCTTGCGGCACTGAGGCCACTGAGCTCACCAGTACCCCTGCCCCTAAACTCTGCAAAAGACTAAACAATACCCAGTCTAGGGCAGCCTCTGCTAGGACCTGGAGGTCCAGGCAGAAATGGGCGCCTGGCCCACAGAGCATATGCAAACAGCAGGAGCTCACAGAGCACCAAGCCTCCAAATCACGTATACAGTGGTAACTCTCATCCAATGCTAAGGCTGGTGTTGTGATAAAGAACAAGTGAAAGGATGAAAGGGCTCCTGGAAGGAGCCAGTGCTCCAAGCCCCAAGCACACAGCTGTGAGCACCCTGGAGCCTGCAGAGACCAGCCCCAGGACTGCCCTGCTCTAGAGGAGACTCCGCGACAGTACCGATGCCGCCGAGCCGGGTGGCCCCGGCCACTCAAACGGCCACAGAACCCCTGGCATCTCCCTTGTACCTAGGACGTTTTGTAGCACACCTGGGGGGCTGTTGAAGTGACCCCAAAGGGCTTCCTGAGACAGTCAGGACGCCCTTTTCCAAGCGGCTCACACACTTGGCAGGTAAAAGCCCCCGGGTGGTCCCCTGGGAAATCAAGGTCTCCCTACCCACGTGGATGCCAAAAACCCTCTGGCTGCACTGGATGAGAACACCAGGGCCTGGCGAGCTGGGTAGGCCAGGCCTCTGCCCTCCACTTGGGCCCTTATGGTCTCAGATGCACCTGAGGATGGAGACACCGTGTATGCTCAGCCTGTGTGAGCAGGACACAAGCCTCCTCAGCCCTGCTGTGGCCAATAAGCCACCACTGCTTCCTGCAATCATCTGAAACAGGCCATGGACTGGGCACTAAGCCAAGGCCCGGCGTCTTGCAGCCCACATCCTCCAGGCACATCAAGCCTCTGCCAAAGCACCGCAGGGAGTGGGAGGTGCCACATCTCCTGGGGCACACTTTCAGCTCCTGCCTGCCCAGGGGACTGCACTTTTGGTGCTTTTTTTCCATCTTTCAACAAAAATATAGCAAACAAAGACGACTCCAGCCACTGCCTGCTTTTGCAGAGATGTGCTTCATGCAGACAGAGCTAGGGACAGCCAAGACAGGCCAAGGGCCCAGGATGAGATGTCACTCCAGGTCCCGCTGGTAGGACTTGCCAGTTGGCCCGGCAGGCATTGCGCACAGTCAGCCAGAATGGGTGCTGCTCAATACTCCAGAAAAAAGCAAAGGAAAGAGAAGCAAAGGGAAAGGGGAAATCAGGTAGAGAACTAAGAGATGAAAGATGCTAACAACTGAGGGAGAAAAATGGTGTCTGGGCCCCATCTTCAGAGGTCATCAGAGGCCGGGTCTGGGCATGCTCAGGACGGAGCTCAGACTGTCCAATTATGTTGTCCATGCTATGACAGTTTTCTGCCGCGGCACGAGGCTCTCCTCGCCTCCTTCACAACTATCCAGACGGGGAGGCCCAAGGTGCTGGAAAGTCCCACCAGCTGAAGTGGGGTGCCGGAGCACCAGCGCCACTCCCCCCGCCGGGCTGACTTAGAGATGGGTGGGCTGGCCGCGGCAGAGTTCTCCAAGGGCTGCTGTCTGTGTTTTTGATTAGAGGATGGATGAACGGATGATTCCAATACGATCCGCAAGAATTGCGTGCAAGGCAAGGAGCAGCGATGGCTCTGTGTCCCGCTCCAGTCCAAGTCGAGGTAAGAGAAAGGGATTAGGATCCAAAGAGGGAGCTACCCAGCATATTAGCAGTTAAATGAGAACCTGGAAAACAGCGAAAAAGCCATTTAGTCTGACGGGAAGTGCAGGAACAGAGCAGCCCACTCCCTGTGCAGGAGACAGCTCACTGGCTACCCCACCACTCACAACCAGCTCCAGCAGGGCCTCCAGTACTGGTCCTGGACTGAAGGTCTAGTGTTGGAAACAAGCGAGCAGTCACAGAGAAAGGAAGTAACAGGACAGGGCCAGCTCCAAAGGTGTGACACCTGGGAAAGCAGAGTCACGAGGCCCTGAGCCAACATAAAAGCCCTAATACACCACACGCCTATCCCACAGCCACAAGCCAGGGTGGCCCACAGACAGATGAGTAGTCTCGGGACCAACAAGTCTTTCCTTGATCTAATTTGGAATCTTGCAATGCACTGGAGAATACCAGAGAGCTCCCTACAAGTTCAGAACACAAAGGTGAATCTGGGAAAAAACAGGACTTCCGAATACTTCAAGGCCTCGGACTGGGTAGAATTGCAACTGCAGCTAGAAATCCAGGTGCAAAGAGAGCCCCAGACAGTTCAGATGGAGGCACAGCCAGTACAAAGGCAGGACTGGCTCACTCAGCCTGCACCTGGCCCACTCTGGGCTGAGCAGACGCAGCAGCAGACACCTCCTGCTCCCAGGAGTCTGATCTTAGCACAGCTAAGGCTCCCAGCTGCTCAGAAGTGTGCTTGGGAATCCATCATGCATCCACTGACTCTACTGCCATTCTGGAACAAGAAGCAGAAACCTCCATTTCAGTCAGGGCCACGGCACACTGTGGATCACACAAATCACAGGTCCGCAGTAAGGCTGCCTTCAGACTCACCGTCACCACTGAAAATCTGCAAAACACTCCAGTGAAATATGGAAACAAGAACAAAAGGAGCACACATCATTTTCCAAAAGCAACCCCTGAGGAACAAGTCCGCAGAGCCCCTGAAACCACATCTCGGGTGCAGCCCACCAGCAGCAGCACCAGCAAGGCCTACTGGGGATGAGGGCCTGCCTGGCGGAAGCTGCCACCTGCACATGCAGAGGAAAGCCACCACCCTTGGACACCAGATACGTGGAGGTCCCCTTTCCCACACTGCCCTGCACCCTGTGTTGCCAACAGACATGAGGCCTAAACACTGCTGTGCATGGAGAGGGGCCTGAGACTGGAGCCTGAGACTGCTAGGGCCTGGCCTGCCCTGCCCCAGGACCCCTGTTTATCGTCTCTGGGCCTTTCCAGTGAGCTCAAATCACACAATGGAAAAGTCTTTTACTAAATTTGGATGAAATAGGCAAAAGCACAGTTAAGAAGGGGTCCCTAAGGCTAGAAAAGTCCAACCTCTACCTCTACCTGTGTCTTATGAAACACACAAATCACTTCATATCACTTAGAGACAGAGGTTTCATCAAATTTCTAAATGATAATACAGTACCCACCCATTGAAATTACAGGACAAGGGTAGAAAGTTCCTGTAAAAATTATACCAGCAAATCAAAATGAAAATTCATTCCAAATCCCTGGGTTCAATCCCTATCGTCCCTCCGCCTTTGCCTTCTCCCCCACCCCCTCACACACACACACACACACACACACACACACACACACACACTTTATAAAAGCATGGTCTCTTTATTGGCTGTGGGAGGAAATGCACCTTAGCATAAAGACCCCCCACATGATGCTTCAGGCCAGAGGTGGGAGGCTGCCTATACCCTGCAGATGGCCACACCCACTGCCCACCCCATCTGACCAGCAGCCACTCTGGGACATAAAGTAACGCCTACACCAATCCCACGTTCTCACTGCCAAATGCACAGAAAACCACCAGCACTCAGGCAGTGAAGAGGAAACGCGTTTCTGTTTATCTAGGTATAACAGGTGGACAAAGAACAAACAGGAACCAAGCTCTGACCAGGGCCAGAAACCAAAGGACAAACACGTCCAGAAAAAAAGAGACGCTGGAGATCTGATCCTGGCACCTTCCAGTTGTACAGCCATGACAGAATGACTGGTGACAGTTATTCTTTAAGGAACACAAAAAATGTACTGGCCTTCACCTGAGGGGCAGGTTTGGAGACCGCCAAGGAGCCAAGGTTGGCTCCCTTCATCAGCAGCATGGTGCAATTTCATGGAGTGCCATCGAGGGGCGCCTGGGGCATCTTGGTGAACTGGCGCAGAGCCCTGTACAAGCTCAGCGCAGTCTGGCAGGTGGCAAAGCCACACTGCACCAGAAGGTCCAGGTACCAACCTGGACTCAGGGACTTCAAGAGACCCTCCAGAGGGCTGGGAAGGGCTGAGGGACCAGCAAGTGCCACCCAGGTCACAGTTCACCCAGACACACAAAGGCTAAGGTTCTCGACCAAACCACACGTGAAACTACTTGAGTTAAAAAAAAAAAAAAAACAGAAGAAAGGGGACAAAGGAGAATCAGGGCCATTACCCTGTAGCCTCAGGACCAGCCCTGGCCTGGGCACTCCTCACAAGGGTGCCAACTCTGGACTAAATCCAGAGCTCTTGAAAGAAAAAAAGCACCTTGTTTGTCATCTTCTCTGAAAATAAGACAAAAGGACACTGCAAAACCAGCTCAGCACCAAACAGTTCCTATGAAGACCCCTGGAGGAAGAGCGCGTCGCACGGCAGCCACTGCTGACATTTACCTGTGTCCAGGCGCTTTCCCGGGGACTCCTCCTCCACCTCGGAGTCTCCACAAGTGCTCCGCGACCTTTTCCGTGGCTGCAGTAGAGTCTCCAACCTCGGAAGGACTACAGACAAAAAGGTTTTGGTCCCTAGCTGAGGAGAAGTTGGCTGGGTTTCAGTGTTCTTGGCAGACTTTGGGGGGCTTACACTTTTCGATTTGCAGAAGAGAACAGAAGTGCGTCTGTTTACATCGCTTGATGGCTCCGCCACTGCGGAGGCCGCCGCCGCCGGCACATCGCCACTACTGGCGAGGGTGGGCTCTGGAGGGTGTCCGCTTACCAGTGCGCTCTGAGTGCAAGTGCTATGTGATGCATTATCAAATGTGACTCTTTTGAATAGTTTACTCTGCTCGGGGTTGAGTTCTACTGGTTTGAGGGTTGGTGGTTCTGAATTAGTCTCCGAGTTTGAAGGAAGAGGTAATGCATCTGATGGTTCAAGTTTAGGGGGAGATTTATCTCCTGAAAAAATTATAAATAAAGTGATTTTTGAAACTGAAGATTATAAAATCTATCATAAAACTTACTATAAATGTGAAGTCCACCAATACACTAATTCAATCAAGGAAACAAAGCATCACACACAACCATCTGTCGAGCAGTGGGGGCAGCCGGGGGCCCTCGGGCCACACTGTGTGCCTGTCCCTAACCAGAGACTGTGGCCTGGTGCCCTGGGCCCAAGTGCACAGTTACTTTCTGGAGAAAGCTGAACATGAGCTTCGCACACACCAATATTGGCTGTTCCACTCCAGCTTGTCACAATTTCTACGATCAACATTCACTTACCTTGAGGAGGACAAGACAGCCACAGAACTAAGGGGACCTTGCACAGGATCCCACAGTGCTCTATGCTGCACCCGAGGCGCACCAAAGAAGGGAACAGACATTAAGTGGTTCTGACCAGGGCTAACTGCTGGGAGTGGCTCGGGGCTAGGAAGGAGTCCCAGGAAGGAGTCCCAGGAAGGACAGGAAAATGTCCCACTCCCTCAGAGTACCCATCTGCACAGAAGCCCCAAAGACTCTGAGGGCAGTTCTCCGCATGCCTGACTTGAACAGTCTTTGGGAGAAGACTATTTTAGCCTCTCACAATAGGTGTTTAAAAACCACCAACTGGGCTGGAGTTGTGGCTCAGCGGTAGAGCGCTCGCCTAGCACGTGCGCGGCCCAGGTTCGATCCTCAGCACCAGGTAAAAATAAACGCATTGTGTACAACTAAAGCAAATAAACAAATATTTTTTTAAAATGAAATAAAAATCACCAACACAAAAGGACATGGAGCCGAGTGCCTAGGTTTGACCCTGGGAGGCAGCTGTCCAGCTCCGTGGAGAGCGTGAGGGCATGCCACGCTGGGCCAAAACACTGGGGTTTCGGGGGTAGGACTGATATGGGCTACAGGAGGTGTGACATAAAAACAAGGGAAACAATTTAAATGATCCAGTAGTATACATTATTACTATGGGATCATTTTTATTTTATTAATAAAAAATCATTTGAAATATGTGAGGTTGATATTTTAAATTCAAGAAGTCACTTTGAAAATGAAAAGCTTCACAAGTTACAAGCTTCACTATGTGTCCAGCCATCTGATCAGCTTAGAGCACATACTCTGAGTGTGGTCACAGAAGGTCATCCCCAACCCTCACGAGCAGAGCCGAGTGGGGCTGGTCACCCACAGACGTGCACTGCCCCCAGCACCAAGGCACAGGTGCTGCCTCAACAAAAAGGCCTTTTATCTTACAAAGTGTTCCATGGGGGCACAAACACATCTAGCATGCTCCAGGGGCCAGCCCCCTGATCTCCAGACTACACTGTCTAGGAACTGGAAACACTGAGTCCAATCACTGACACTGGTGCACACAAGTCTCCTCACTCGCCCTGGTTAAGTTGCCATTAGTTTAGGAGAACATGCCAAAATAAATGAAATAAATTTTTAAAAAAATAAATAAATAAGACAAGACAGTCTAGGAGAACGTGCTCATGAAGCACACAGGAGTGCCAGGTAGCTGGGCCTGAGGAACGCACAGAGCCTGTGGAAAGCTCTGCTCACACTGTGCCTGCACTGGGTCCTGACAAAAGGGCTGGCTGGTGAGGGGCACAGGGGGCACCTGGGACTGTTGCCAGCTCGATTCTGCAGCACAGCTCAGCTTGGCTCCCCTTCTCTCCCGGGGCCTGCAGGCACGAGGCTTGCGTCTTGGCTAAGATGCTTCTCCATGGCTGAGAAACCCATCTATCTACACCTCTGGCTCAGCCCCGGGGGCCCTGTACTCCTGCACAGAGCCGTTCACCGCAGTCCACACCTCCCAACCCATGGCCTGTGCAGCCACGCCTGCCCGTCCACACTCTCCATGTGCCCTCCACCCCTGACCTGCCGTCAGCCCACATGGAGACCCAGGTTCCCAGCCACCACCCTGTGGCTCACTGGACATGCTGCTGCAGTGTTGACCAGGTAGACACAGGAAGGCAGGAGAGAGGAGGCTGCCCAGATACACAGATTCAGAAACACCTCCACCCATTGTGGGACCCACACAGGCTGCTCAACCTCTCTGTGCCTCCACTTCCTCACCCATACAATGGGGAAACATCAGCCCCTCAGCCTCTCTGGGCAGCTGCAAGGAGGAGTGAGTTTCTGTGGTGGCTGGCCATGCAACACATCCCCAACAACTAACACCCCCTCTGCCAGGGCCCGGCAGACGAAGCAATGTGCCTAGTCAGGTCGCTCGAATGAAGCCAGGTGGGAAGTTAATACATGCCTATGAAAACTCTTTGTATCACCGGCTGTTAATGATCATATACTGTTATTTAACTGCATGTGAGAGATGCTCAGAATGCTCAATTAACTTCTAGTATGAATTCTCCCTGACTCAAGCATGCAGCTTGGATATGAATATAAAGGCATGTACCCTGAGGTCCTCCTGGCCAGGACTTGGCTCACACATAGCAGCAAAACTGCTAACCATGAAACAGCCTCACCACAGGGTCAGATCCAGACCACCTACTCCATCAAACCGAGGGATCCGGTTACCATGCTTTTACACACCTGGCCACCACACCACCTGAATGCTTCCACCAAAGCCCAAAGTACCCCTGGAAACCACAGGGTTGGGTCAGGGGGTGGCCCACAGGAACATTCCCACTGATGCTACCAACCACTACCCTCGCCATCACACCCGCCTCCTGGTCCTTCCCTCAGCCAACCTGTGGGGAGCAGAGCTCACACACTAAGCATCTTACACTCGAGTTAAAAATCCCTTCCAAACACGTCTGTCCCTTCTGTCCACAGCATGGTGTGCACACAGCAGGCACCCTGACCACTATGCATGCTGTGGTGCCACCTGCCTGCACTGGACTGACTCTGGAGCCTTCAGCAAGGGACAAGCACACCTCCTTGACCGGTCCAGGAGTGAGGTGCAAGCCCACTCACCAGGTGTGGGCTCTGTTTCCTCCCAAAGCCTCTGCTTCACCTTTCCACGCCCAATCCATTGAAACCCCACTGGGTGTGAAGGCAGAGAGGAAGGCTCCTAAGAGCTCAAGTTCACCTCACAAAGCTCACCATGTCCAAGTTCACAGACCTCAGACCTCAGTAACTCGAGTCAAGGAAGAGGGTAGACTAGCAAATTAGCCACCACCCTGGCATCAGACTAAGTCACAGCCACCCAGAGGCCTGTGTGTCAGGGTAGAGCACCCAGGGTTATCCTGCCTGAGTTTCTTCACATGCAAACAACACAAATGTCACATCAACATCTTCCCACTGAAATTTAGGTGAAGCCATGCATTTAATATCAAGGAATTTCTGTCTGGACAGGAGTAACAATACTGCAGGTATATTTAAGTGAAAAACAGAAGTCTTAATCTTTCAGAAGAATGTGCTGAAATATTTCCAAGCTTCTGGTCCCTGGTCTCAGCCATCGCGGGCACACTGAACACACCTCCACACCAGCTCAGACAACTTCTGGCTGCCCTCACACAGGTTCACGCCATCCCCCACAGCACATCTGCTCTGCCTGGGGATGTGCTGGTGCCCTCGACTCCCCTCAGAACAGACCACCAGGCTGTTTCTTGCCCCATCTGCCTTTCCCCTTTGCTACAAGGAAAACACCCTTTTTGTGAGTTCAGTCATTCCAAACACAGACTCAACAACCTTCAGCCACTCGAGGCGTCTCCGCCTCAGATGGCACCACACACACGTTTTCTCTAAGATGACCCCGGCTGCTCAGGAGCACCTGGGGAGCCACGCTGACAGCTGAGCGAGGGTCCTGGGCCCTGTGCACACACTGTGATTAGAGGGCACCTCTGAGGAAAGGCCTGCAAAGGCAGCACGAGACTGCAGTGAGAAGGGTGGTGTCAGAGGGGCTCTCCCAGGATGGCGCTGCTGTGGTCAGGTGACCACCCTGCCGACACCCCTCCTCCCTGACTCACCCTTCTGTTCAAGGCAAACTAACCCAAGAGTGGCTAGACCCCAGGAGCATCCTCAGTCAGGAGACCGGCTCAGGCAGTGGCAAGAGGGTCACCCTGGGAAACAGGCGGTGACGCCATCTAGGAACCAACAGGGCACAGGGACAGCGGCAGATGCCAGCAGGTCTGGCCATCAAAGGTCCCATGAGCAAATGCTCCTCAAAGACAGGTGCAGGACCTCCAGAGTCAGTAGGGTGTCACATGCAGGTGACAAAGGCTCATCGAGCACAGGGAACATGTGACAAGCTGAGAAATGAGGTCTTTACCATGTAGACAGACCACACCGCCGCCCAAGAGGATGGAAGGGAAAGGGGCCCGAGCAAGCCCCAGCTGGACAAGTGGGAGGAACTTGCCAAGCCCAAGAAAGCCCAGGGTGCTGGAGCAACTTCCTGCCAGCTGCCTGACAGCAACGGGATGAGAGGCCTGACCACGCAGAGGGTGCCTGTCACACTCAGCAGCCACCAACAGTGGAGGCTGCAGGAAGTGACACAGCCACACCCGACACCTGCAGTGACAAGAAGCAGGAATACCGTGTGGCTGGAGAACACTCAGCAGCTGCACCTGCGGGCCTGCTTGAAGCTTCCCCACCCCTGCTTGGATACACGAGGAGAACACTCGGGAGGGAGAAGCCACCGTGGACAGCGGCGGCAGGGAAGGAGTGGCAGGAGCAGATCTAGCTCTACTCCACTCTGTGCAACTGGAACCAGAAAAGGGGGGGTGGTGAGTAGCAGGGTGGCCTGCCGGCCCCACTCACCCTGGTTTCTAACTCTCACCTGGACCCTACCCCTCACCCAGACATGGACAATCACCCTCCTGCCGCTGCAACGCTACGTCTGCACTAGACTCCCCCAGTTTATCCACTAGACAGATGGATTTGTCCTCCTGTATGTCCCTCTGACCCATCGTAAGAGCCTCGCTGTCAGGACAACAGAGGTCCACGGAGGGTCCTCACAGGAAGGGCTCGGGCCTCTGCTAGGAGGCACTGAGCCTCTTCCCACCTTTCCACACGAGGGAGAGACTTCAGGGATAGCAGCCACTCTGAGGACTGGTGCATACCTCAGCAGTCCCGTTACAGAACAGAAGCATTTCTCACTCTTACATGCAAACCACCTTGCTCTTCTACACACTGTAACATCTAAATCATTCTTTACAATGTTTTCCCCCCAGGCCTGAATGGGGGAGGTGGGGAGATAATCTTATTCTGTGCCTTAAAGTCTATCAACTATGCAAGTGCCAAAATACGATACAAATGGCACAAACTGTACCGTCTTTTCAAAAGGAGACAAAACCTGATGGGAAACCAGTGATCAGAGTTTTTGTGAATTTCAAAGCTTCCAAAACTAGTGCAACCACAAAGCATTGGCTAAGGCGCCCCCCTCCCCACGCTCACCTTCCTCTCCTGTGTCGGGCCCCAGCGGAGCAGCGTCCTCTTGGAAGCCTCCAGTCCCTGACCCCTCCGGTGGGGACTGGCTGTGCTGCTGGCTAAGCTTGTTTCGAAGGACAGCAATCTCTCTTTTGAGCAGCTTTGCCCGTTTACTCCGCGAGCCACTGGACTTCATGGAGCAGGTGAGGTCCAGCTTGTCCAGCAGCTCTCTCAGCTGCTCCTCCAGGCCCAGGTGGGCCCTGTTGGCCGGGTCCAGCAACCTGTCCACTGAACCAAAGGATACACACCATGAGTCATCAGATTCCAGGTCCCCTCTGAGAACACTACACTGATCCCAGCTGTCCCTGAAACTGCCCTTGCCCACTCAAGGCTGTGCACAGGCCCCTCTACCCACTCTCTGAACCCACGGAGGGCCAACTGCCACAAGGAGACACGGGAAGATTTTGAAGGAGAATCCCTACTCTCACGGCCACCAGGCACAGTGGGGACAAGGTAGACAAGCAGAAGCAGTGTCCAGATGATACCCTCTCCCCCTCCCCCCAGGGCAGGTCCCAATTAGGTCTTCCTGGGTCAACAGCCAGATCTGAGCAAGGGTGCACAAGGACCACCAGAGAGATGCGCGTTCTCTACCAGTCCCAATTCTGCCAGGGAAGTGATGGCATGCCAACAGGTCCACCTAGGACTGGAGCTCACCAAAAGATCCCAGCCAGTCTTCAGAGACAGAATGCAGTGTGGCTTTACTGAGCCTGCGCTGAAGAGTTCACAGGTGGTTCTAGATCCAGGCATATTCACTATAAAAGTCCTTTCAATTTCAACAAAACACCAAAACTCATGGGGCACACATCACCTCACACTAACGAGAGATGACCAAGAAAGAGAGCACTCTTCAGAAGCTAGCTGAGATGAGGACAGGAGCCAACAGAAGACAAAGCCAGATCAGGTGTGCCTGGCACAGTGGCCCAGCCCCTGCAGAGCCCCAGTCCTCTTGAAACACCTTGCCTCTGTGCAACCCCGTGTGGGAAATGAGCCGACACCCCGCAACATTTGCTCACATCCCTGCCTCCATTCCCACAGAACCTCCAGAGACAGCCCCCCATGCCACCTGTAGCCCCCAAGCAAAGAGCCTTGCAACGCTGGCCTCTTCCACAGGGGCCAGCAGCTCCTCCACCTATGCCTGCAGGACAACACTGTAGGACCTGGGGTGCCCGATGCCAACAGAATAGCAGCTGCACCCTCCTTGAGCAACACCATGGCTAAAGCATTCCCCACCCAAGCAGAGGAAGAAATGACATTGGACTTCTCATTCTTACTTTCCTCCTCAGCAAAAAGTTGGCATGGAAATTTTTCAGCAACACACATGGCCGTTTTCTCACAGACACCAACTCACAGGTCTCCAGGCCCTGTCTGTTCAGGGGAATCTTGTGGTCACAGTAAGTAGGGCCTGAGGGGTCAAGGGCTCCCAGGTGTCACATGGGTCCTGTCTCTTTCTTTTTTTTTGGTACCAGGGATTGAACCCAGGGGCACTCAACCACTGAGCCACATCGACAGCCCTTTTTTATATTTTATTTTTAGAGACAGGGTCTGAGTTGCTTAGGGCCTCAGTAAATTGCTGAGGCTAGCTTTGAACTCACGATCCTCCTGCCTCAGCCTCCTCAGCAACTGGGATTACAAGTGTGCGCCAGCCACCGTGCCTAGCTGGGTCCTCCTGTTTCTAAGGGCAGCCAACACCATGTGGAGGGAGCAGTCTCAGCCCAGGGCCAATGGCTGGCGAAGTTCCACACCAGACAGGGAAGGCTGGGGCTGTTCTCTCCACACACAGGCTAGAGAAGACATTTAGGGAAGTGATGTGAGTGTGGAAGACTGAGGTCACTCCAAGACCATGGTTCTCAGACCTCCTTCTACCCAGGACCCCAGGGAACATTACAGAATACGATGGCTCTGACCTAACCAGCTCTATCTGGGATTGCCAAGAGCCATCAGCTCTGGGTTTTGAACTTCTGGGTTTGTTTGTTTGTTTTTTTTTTCCCCAATTTTCTACAAATATACATGTTCCCCTTGAAACCAGAAACAAAAAATAAAAATACATTCCCTACTTTAAAAAAATAAAATAAAATAAAAAGAGTTCAACCTATCCTGCATGTCTTAGTGCTGGCAGGAAATGGTCCCTCTGGGCTAAACACAGGGGCCAGCAGCCAGGAGCCCACAGGGAGACCTATGTCCTGGATGAAGCCACAGTCAACAGACAATGGAGGAAGAGGAAGAAACCCACACTGCACCAAAGTCCAGTCCCAGCACTGGTCAGTGATCACCAGCAGTCAGGTCAGGCCAAGAAACCAGGACTATGGGAACTCTGAAGAAATGACCCAATAACATGACTTTCACTAACGACTCAGAATCCAGGCGAACCCTGCCTTGGGGTGCTCCACCAACCCACTGGACACTCATGCCAGTCAAAAGACAGTAACATGGGCTGGGGTTGTGGCTCAGCGGTAGAGTGCTCCCCTGGCACGTGCGCGGCCCGGGTTCGATCCTCAGCACCACATACAAATAAACCCATTGTATACAGCTAAAGCAAATAAATAGATACTTAAAAAAATAAAATAAAATAACATGGGCTTGACAAGCAAGGCTCAGCAAGGATTCTATGGATTGCTCAGAGGAGGAGGCAGATGAGAGGCAGGCAGACATGTGCCTGGGGCAGCCAAGAAGTACAGGCCCAACTGGGGTCACGCCTTTCCTCAGGCCCTTGGGCAACAAGTGCAAACCATGAGATTAGAGGTCAGAGGAAAACCAATTAAGAGTTTCCGCCTTTGTCCTTCAACTCTGACAAGAGCTACAACACATCCTCCTAAGCTGAACAAGGGCCCTGCTGGGTACTCATCTCCAACTCAACTGCCTTCGTGATCTGTATCATGGAGACCTGGACTGCTGCAGGTCACATGTGCCTGACATGCAGCATGACCCAAATGATCTATGTTGTGTACAGTACACACCAGTGGCAGAGAATTTAAAAAAAAAAAAAAAAAAAAAAAAGCAGACAGAGCACTCTCTGGCATGTCTGCACTGACCACACGCAGGAGTCCTGAGGCTCTGCACAGTGGGCTGGGAAGAGCACCCTCCTGTCTCTGCCTGGACACAGCACCCGTTCTTACCATCTTCCCAGGAGAAAGGCCGCCGAGGGGCCACGACAGGCCGCTCGGGCAGGTGCATTCCAGAGGCCTCTTCCAGGCCAATGCCGTCCAGCTGGCGCCGGGCCTGCCTCAGAACCACGCCGCCCTGATCGCGCAGCCTCACGGCGGCTCTATAAAACACGGTGTCCTTGGCATTGTACTTCAAGCAGTTATCTACAATGAGGTCAAAATCCTCCTCAAATGCACGCAGGTTTCTATAACCCTGAGCTTCTAGCCGTTTCCTCATCGTGGCAAAGTCCATGGGATGTTTAATATGATCCAAATAATCCGGTACCTGATTTTAGGGACAGAAACAATCATTTACAAACTAAAACAGGGTTCTGAGCTTACTCTTCTTGTCTATATTAGCAATCATATTCGTGAGTCATACACCCATTCAGAGTATTTTCATACAGCTAACAAGTGACAGCACCAAGGCAAGCTGACATAAACCCAGATCCCTACAAGGACCCTCCTGACCCAAGTTTCTTTAGCTACAAGCACCACTGGTTGGGCCAATGGTGCCAACTGCTGAGGCTGAAAGGAGACTCACTTCCTGTACTTCACAGTGAAGCCTCTCTTTAATAAAATACATACACACAAAAAATCCTGCTCCGTTTGTGTACAATGAATCGAAGAGCATCCTGCTGTCCTGTATAACTGGATTAATAATACATATATACATGAAATAAAACTAGAGTATGAGTTCATAGAGTTTCCCAGCTAAACATCAACCAATCAAACAGCAACTCTTTCTTTTTTCCCCCCTTGGGAACCAGGGATTGAACTCAGGGGCACTCGACCACTGGGCCACATCCCCAGCCCTTTTTTATATATTACTAAAGACAAGGTCTCACTGAGTTACTAAGTGCCTCGCCATTACTGAGGCTGGCTTTGAACTCGTGATCCGCCTGCCTCAGCCTCCCAAGTGCTGGGATTACAGCGTGCGCCACTGCACCCGGCTCAAACAGCAACTCTTGAGACAGAAAAGCAACACGCACCTCCTTCAAACTCACGGGCTGGGCAAAGATCTTAGCAGGGTCCTTCTCCTGCAGCTGCTCCAGGACTGAGCGCAGCAGCACAGTCAGTGGGGTCAGCCGCAGCTCCATGGCCATCTGTTCCACCTTTACCTGCAACAACAGCACACACTCACCACCAGGGACTACAGGCACGCCCCTTGGGAACCCTGGTTCCTTACGTTCTGCGCAGCCGAAGAGCAACCCATTCAGGCCATGGCACCGCATGTAGGCCAGCCCTGCTACAAGGCAGACCTCCTCCTGGGCCCTGCCTGTGCTTATTTCAAGGAAGCTATCAACACAGACCTCCATTAAGGACCTGCTGTCCAGGGGCAGTCACCTGACCTGGCACAAGGGAGGTACAACTGTGGGGCTGACTATGAAGCAGGAACATGCTGGGAGGTGGGGCTGCCCAAGGGTGTCTCAAGAGCTCCTGTGAGGCAAATAGGGGGTCCTGGATGCCCACAAGTCACCCAAGGAACAACCCAGGGCGAGGGGGGACCTCACCTGCTCACGCTTGAGCTTCTCCCTCTTGCGTAGCAGCTCGATCAGCAGTCGGGCGCGCTCCAGGTCATGCCGGAGCCGCTGCCAGTACTTCAGCTTCTCTTTGGCGGCTTTCATTTCTTCATCATTTTCTCTCTGAAAACATTAATTGAAACTTCCCCTCAGTCAAGACCAAAGACTCTTCCTGCCAAGGGCCTCAGATGCCTGCACAGGCAGAGCCCATTGTGCCTTGCATGCCAGTGCCAGCCACACAAGTACCCCACAGGCCTGTCCTGGCTGTGGAGTTGAGAAAACTACGGGGCCCCAGGCTGACCTCAGGAGAGCTGGGAAGGGAGGGCACGACAGGAGTGCACCAGGCACATAAAGCCAGGCCTGCGTCCATCCACCTCACAGCAGAGAGTGGCTTGGGCTCTGGGCTTGCAGAGAGGTGTGGGGCAGGCATGCTGACACCCAACACTGCCCTTGAAGATGGCTATACTCTGCAGTCCCCAAAGACAGCTCCTCACCAGGTGTGGTGGCGCACGCCTATAATCCCAGCGACTCGGGAGGCTGAGGCAGGAGGATCATGAGTTCAAAGCCAGCCTCAGCAATGGCGAGGCACTTTGCAACTCAGTGAGATCCTGTCTCTAATAAAATACAAAAAAGGGCTGGGGATGTGGCCCAGTGGTTGAGTGCCCCCGAGTTCAATCCCTGGTACCAAAAATAGAAAAAAAAGACAGCTCCTCTCCTGCCTTTCCTCCTCAGGGGGACAGGGTGGTGGACCGGGCAGCAGTGTGCCCTGACTTCCCCACGGCCCATGCCAACCTGTTCCCACTGAGTCATCGATATGAAAGCACAGCACTGCAAAGCCATGGCACAGAGGTGGTAGACAGCACACTGGGTCTGTGCCTGGCCATGTGGGCAGCCATCCTGGCTATACAGAGGTCTCAGCAGGATGAAGCACCACAGCAACCCACACCGGCCCTGCAGCCTCTCAGAGGGTGTCCTCACAGAGGCACAGGCACACACCCCTACAGCAACCACTGCAGAGTATCCAGCAAGACAACCAAAGCCTTCCCAGCACAGAACCAGCTCTCCAGCCACATGGCAGCAAATAACAACCAGAAGCCTTACCAGCCAACGTGAGACATGCCACAGGCCTCAAGACCCCTGCTCTGCTCCCCTGCTCCAGGCCTCTCTGACTCTCACACTTCCTTTTCCTGCCCAGCCAGGGCACACCCACACGAAGAACACTGGTCCTCATGCACACCCACAGGTCACTGCCCAAAGTGAATACCCACCCTCTGCCTTACAGAGGAGGGACATGGCAGGGAAACTGTACCCCACTTATGGGACCACACAAGATAGATTATGTCCAGGACCATCTCCTTACAGTGGCTCAGCATGCCCTGACCCTACCACCATGGGAAGGAGAATGGCCTACCTGGGATGTCTGACCTGCACTGCTGCAGGATGACACCTGGATACACACCACTGGGCAGCCACAAGCCAGGAGCTGCCATCAGTTTCTAAAACATGCCCTACACTCACAGGACCACGCTATCTCTGGGTTGCTCTGCTCCTCATGTCCCCACACCCAGAGGACAAGCGTGCTTGTTCAAGGATGCAAGGTCTGAGGGCAAATGATCATGGACTCCACCACTCAACAGTGAAAAAGCCCTGAGCAAAGATGGTGCAGGCGGGCCAGGAGGCACACAAGCTAATGCACCCTGCGCCTGCCTCCAACCAGGAGGCTCCTGCCTGCGGGGAAGCAGGGTCAGTACCCACCATAGCATAGGTCACGGGAAACACCTGCATGCTACTGGAAATTCTCAGGCATTGAATCAGGATTGATAATTCTACTCACATGCACAATGTGGAAAGGGTGGACCTGGGACCTGGTCAACCAAATCCCCAAGAGCATCTGAGAATCATACTGCCTACTGGCTGGAAACATCCTGAGAATGTCAACCAAAGGCTCCTTGGCCTGGACTGTGAAGCCAAATAATCTTCTCAACACCAAGAAGCCCCTTCCATGTGTTCATGGGCTAGCAAAAGGCGCTAGCTTGCCCAAGGCCTGGGTCCAATAAGAAAACGCCATCCAGCAGCGCCATGATCACGCGCACGGTGACAGAGCACTGCGGCCCTCACTCCTGCATGCCATGGCATCCTGACTGAAGGGCCCAGCACACACAGCCTCGTCTACTCCAAAGTCCCAAACTTCCGTGCTCTGCGAACGTAGATTCTGGAAGACACCTCACAGGAGGACAGAAGTGAAGAGGTTTCTGAGAGGGGGAAGCACAGAGGTGGGTGCCCACTGCCAGGAAGAAACACGAGCTGCAGAGCTTCTGTTCCAAACACAGGAAGGAGACCCGGGCTGCGATGGGAGACCCCCATGGTGAGGGATGGCTCAGCAGTCACAACAGAGACCCCGTGCTGGGGGACACGCCACTGGGGCTGCGAGACGCCGGCCAGCCCCACAGCGACAGATCCCATCCTGGATACTGCACCAAGGGCCTAAGACCCAGAAAGCAGCCGGTCCCAGCCCAGCCAGCCCCAGTCTCCCTGAGATGCCACCAGCAGGAGGCTGAGGGGCAGCAACATAGAGGGAGTTGGCAGACACAATCACACGGCAAGAAAGGCAGGCCCAGGGAGCAGGATGGAGGGAGAGAGGCAGACAAGCACACAACCGCCAGACTCAGGCCAAATCCATGCAGCCACCACGTTTCCTCCTCTAGACAGTGGGGAACAAGTACCTGTCCTTCCACTGTCCACAGCCTACAGGGACCAGGCACACACCCCTCGGGGAATGGCCTCCTGACCCCAGCTGCAGTATTAGCAACCTTGGGGGCCTTGCTTTCAAAGCAGCTCATCCACTGTCTGTGGTACACCTGAGCGGTCAGGCACGGGACCCAAGGGCTCCGCCTATCTTCTCCCAGGGCCTGGATGAGGGCAGACACCCAGAAACCTAGGCAAATCAAATTCTAACATCAAGTATTTCTAGTTTCAAACACCATTAGGAGCCAGGCATGGTGACACCACCTATAATCCCAGCTACTCAGAGGTAGGAGACAGCAAGTTTCTAGACCAGCCTGGGCAACATAGCAAGACCCTGTCTCAAAATAAAAAATAAAAAGAGCTAAGGTGTGACTCAGTGGGAGACCATGTGCCCAACAAGCATGAAACCCTGGATTGATCCCCAGAACAACAACAACAAGAAGATTAACTCAAGCCTCAAACATTCCCTGAACAGCATCACTGTCTTAGACACCCACAGAAAAATCAGACCTCATAGGACAATACAAGAGTGGTGTGGGAGCTGTCACCCACCACTTCCCGCTTGCCCCAACATAACACTGCAGGTGCATGTGCCCCCCAGAAAGCCAGCATGGTCTTCCACAGCCCTTTCAGCAATTCTACGTCCCTCCTGCCCAAGCCCTCTCAACTGAGAGGCACTGCAGGCCCCGTGACACCACTGTGTAGATGCTGGGCTCCAGTCCACAGACCCTTCTCCTCCACCTCCTAGTGAGGCGTCCTCACAGGCTTTCCTGGGACTGGATCAGTATGAACGACCCCAGTGCCTGGCGGCACCATCTTCTCCCATCTTGTCCTGTCTCCCCCTCTTCCTCCCAGTTCCACCTTGCCCAGGCCCAGCCACCCACAGACCACACAAGTCCTGCGTCCTTCAGTGTTTGTGAAGGGTGATGAGCCCCACAGCTGCACGCCCCCAGCCCCGTCAGTGCTCTTTTCACGGAGACGCTATTGACACTTGCTCCTTTGTGGTTTTTTTCCTGGCTTAAGTGGAGAGTCCCCTCCAGTCAGGGATGAGATCCAAGGTCTAGATTCTCCACTGCCACTGGCCACAGCCGTCTTTCCCACATCTCCACCACCACAGAAGCAAAGCTGAAAGCCTCGATCCTGCCGGTGTCCACCATGGCCACACGCTCCTCCACTCTGTAACTCAATGTCCTAAAGGCCCCCCTGTCCCAAGTTCCTCTCCTCTAGTACCTGGGGCCATGCAGCCACCTGAAGCCCTGTGGGGCTGTAGAAGAGAGGCTGCAGAGGGGTGAGCAACGGTGCCTCAGCACAACGGGTGAGAAACATGGCCGAGCCAGCCGACAACCCAGAAATGCCCACTGAAGCCGCTGCTCTGCCAGGCACTTCAGAACCTGGCGGTGTACGGATGCCCGCTGGTGAGGGGCTGACTCAAAGCTCAAGCTCCCCTGCAGAATGCAGAAGAGGAAAGATGCAAGTGGGGGAGCCTGCTCACGGAAGCCCCAGACTCGCCATAGTCCACAGGAGCTTGCAGTGAGGAGCAGTTCCTATCCATAGCCCCCACCAAGCACCAAGGACTCCCCCACCCAGCTCAGACCCACAGACCGGCCAGCTCCCCAGGGAGCAGCACGGGGCAGCCATTCACAGGTGCAGGCAATCTGTCCACACAGGGCTCAGCCAAGCAGCACCACTGAGCTGACGGCCAACTGCCCTCACCCCTAATAGAAAAGCCCAGCCGCACAGGGCCCGCCGCACAGGGCCCGCCGCACAGGGCCCACGCACAGGGCCCACCAGGAACTCCACAGACACACACTCCTCCCAAAACCAGAGCTGAAATTCACAGCAGCCTAATAATGCTACTCCCTGCTCAGGACTGCAGCACAGGAAAAGGGCAGCACAAAAGTCCCATGAGAGGAGCGGGGGTTGTGGCTCAGCAGCAGAGCGCTCGCCTCGCACGTGCGCGGCCGGGGTTCGATCCGCAGCACCACATGAACATAAATGCACTGCACTGTGTACAACTAAAGTAAATTTAAAAAAAGAAAGTCCCACGAGGCTCCGCCCAGCCCTCCAACCTCTCGGCCCAAGGAGGTGGCTGCCACAAGACACCACTCTCCCAGAGACTGGCCTTTCCTTGCAAGACACAAGTGAGCAGAGCCGCCAGGTCCGCATTTCTGGGCAGTGTGCTGAGGACCATTTTGTTCTCAGTTTATTTCTGTGACATCTTACAGAAGTCAATTCCTTACTTTCTAAACCCATTCTTTCAAAACTGTTTTACAGCCAGGCGCGGTGGCACACGCCTGTAATCCCAGCACTTGGGAGGCTGAGGCAGGAGGATCGCGGGTTCAAAGCCAGCCTCAGCAATGGCGAGGCACTTAGCAACTCAGTGAGACCCTGTCTCTAATAAAATACAAAAAAGGGCTGGGGATGTGGCCAGTGGTTGAGTGCCCCTGAGTTCAATCCCCGGTACCAAAAAAAAAAAAAAAAAAAAAAAAAAAAAACAAAAACTGTTTGGGGGCTGGGGTTGTGGCCAGTGGTCGAGCGCTCACCTAGCACGTGTGCGGCTCAGGTTCCATCCTCAGCACCACGTATAAACAAATGCATTGTGTACAACTAAAAGCAAATAAATATTTTTTTAAAAAAGTGTTTTATAGGGCTGGGGTTGTGGCTCAGCGGCAGAGCGCTCGCCTCGCACGTGCGCAGCCCGGGTTCGATCCTCAGCACCACGTAAACATAGATGCATTGCATTGTGTACAACTAAAGTAAATAAATAAATATTTTAAAAAAAAAAAAAAGTGTTTTATATCTGATGGTTCCTTAGGCCCACGTTAACAGCTAGAATGTTAAACTGGTAAACTGCCTGAGCCTATTCTTCTAAAAAGGAAACCTCTGGACCCTCTCAGCTCCCTACCTCCTTACTGTGGTCAATGCTAAACTGGCCTTTCAGAGCAAAGCCCTAAAATAAACACTCCTGTGCGAGGCTGCCAGGGCCCACCTTGCAGACCACCCATCAGACCCAGGCTCTCCTCCAGCCTCCTTCCTGCTGTCAGAGCAGGGACACTCTGAACACTCGTGTAGCCAATGTGACAACAGCTTCCCTGGGCAGCACTCTCTGCCCCCAGAGCTGCCAAGTGCTAGGCAAAGGACCAACAATTCATCAGCCTGCACAGTGACAGAAGGAAGAGCAGACAGATAGGCCATGAAGATGCATGTGTCACCTGCACAACCCCAGCACAAAGGCCCAGTGCCACATCCTGCCTGAAGAAAGTGTCCTCCACGCCAGGGGCTGTCTGCTCAGGGAGGTCAGTGTGTCAGGAGGCGAGAGACACTGAGGCTGACAAGGCGCATGCACGTACCTGCTGCGTGTTTCTCTGGGACTGCAGGCTGGACTGGAGCCGCCGCAGCAGGGGAGCGCCATTCCTAGACAGCCTTTTGAGTAACCAGTAGCTGTGGGCTCGCTCCACAAACTGCTTCTTCCGCTGAATGGCCACCTGATTCGCAATCCTATTTAATCTAAAACATGGAAAAACTCAGAGTTTAGCTTTGAAGCAGTACATTCAAATGTTTTCATCAAAGAAACTAGAAATGAAGTGTTACTGTTAATAAAATCACAGGTTCACACTTTACTCTTCTCCCTGAGCCATGACGTGTATCATTTCTACTATCCCTGGTGATGCAAAAACAAAGTTCACACTGCAGCTATTTGAAGATTTCATCCACCAAAACATGTATCAGATTAAAGATCTAAAAAGAAAGAATTAAGCAAAATTTGAAGCACTTTGTGTGCTCTCTCGCCTTTTCACTGGCTGTCTGGGGCCATCACCGCAGTGCTGAGGTTTCTCTCAAGACTGAGACTATGGGCCTTGGTCCCACTCAGCCCTCAAGGAAGAGAGAATGGCCCGCTGGAAGGACAGCAGCTGACAGCCAGGTGGGAAGAGTCTGTTCTGACTAAATGACAACGGCCCTCTCCCGTCTCCTGAGAAACCTCATTTTTCTAGGAACTACAAAATGCAAAGTGGTAAAAACATCTGTATGAGAATGAGATCCTCATTTAAACCCTTAAAGGCCAGCCAAAGAGCCTTCTGCTAGAACAAAAGATGGCCCATCATCAATTTACCTCACAAGGATGCTGAAAATTGACAAATTGAATCATAAACCAGAACTTGAACAGAAATACAAACTGCAACAAGAGGCTCCTCACCCCCGCCAAATATCAAGTTCCACATGTTAAGAAATTTTAAGTTCAACTTTTTGAAGACTGCAAATCAAAACTTTTACAGAATAAACAAGAAACAAAAACATCAGTTAGAAAAAACACAGCTCCTTCTCAGACTGCTCTCAACCTGTTGCAGGTCTCCTGCCTGAGGCCCTGAAGCTGGGAGGGAGGCACCTGGAGCCCGCCCGGGGTCTCCAGGACCCTTCTGTGCCTGCACGCTCAAGGCACCCAGGCACCCAGCCCACACCGCGCATCTCCAGTGAAGGTGACAACAGGACACTAGAAAGATGAGCTTCAGCAAAAGGGGAGTGGGAGACCCTTGGGCTCAGACCATGGCCCCACACAAGGTTCCACACCCACAAGCTGGACAGGGCTGGTCCCGCTCACCTCATGGACTACTGCTTGCCACCGTAGTTTCACCACTTGTGACTGAGGCAGAGCCTGTGTGAAGTGAACGGTGTGAGTCCTCACACACACAGCCCAGAGCAGCTGGACCCAGACAGGGATGCTGGGACACAGACCCTTGGGTTCTCTGAAGGATCAGATGAGGCAAAACAAATGTAAGTATGCTTTAGCAATCTGAAGAGCCAAAGAAACGCTGGTTGCAATCTGTTTCAGGAAGAACCTCATAAGACCAACCACACCTTCCGCGGCAGCGGGATCTCTGGAAACATGCACAGTCCCCGGGCTGCGATGGAATCACACGTAAAGTGCACCCCAGAAGACAGCACCCAGATACCACAGGTGCAGCACTGCTCTGCCCTCATGAGCTGCGGCTCACCTTAAGGCGGCACAGGTGCACAGGCTGCAGCCACCATCTCCTGCAGCAAACCCAGTCACACTCTACCATGTGCCCATCGAGCCCCAGTCCAACTACCAGCTCACTGGGAGTGCAGTGTGGAACAACACACCAAACTGCACCAGGGACACACAATCAACCCGAGCCCAGTCAGGGGTCCGCTGCAGGCAGGAACCTGGAAGGACCCTCAAAAATTAAACTGCAAAGAAGAGACTGAAGAAGGGAGATCAAAGGACACAGGTGCTGGATGTGGCCTGTCCCAAGAGTCCATGGACAAAAAGCCTAATTGCCAGCATGGCTATTTGAAAAGGTACCCAGTGGAAGGTCAAAAAACCAGCTGCTCAAGCCGGGCACGGTGGCACACTCCCGTAATCTCAGTGATTTGGAAAGCTGAGGCAGGAGGATCATGAGTTCAAAGCCAGCCTCAGCAATGGCAAGGCACTAAGCAACTCAGTGAGACCCTGTCTCTAAATAAAATACAAAAAAGGGCTGGGGATGTGACCCAGTGGTCGAGTGCCCCTGAGTTCAATCCCTGGTACCAAAAAAAAAAACAAAAACAAAACCGCTGCACCCCACACTCTGGCTTCTTATCTTGCCACACGTGCTCCCACCAGAGACCAAAAGAATGAGGCTGCATCAGCTTGGACTTGCAGCTCAAAAAAATGCTGGGTCCTAAAGGATGGGAAGGGGTTGGCAGAGGATGGGGCTGCTGGCAAGGCCTTGTCTTCAGACATGAATGGTGGTCACAGGGGTGTTTGCAGTAATTCACTAATGCACACATCAGCAGTTTTGCAATCTTTCCAATTTTATATTTTATATACACAACTTTCAAATATGCATCAACAAAAGAGTACTCAAGATTTCCTCAATAAAGTTAATTTTAAAAGCAAAGTGTCTTCAAGAGGAAGGTCACAGGGACATTCTGGTGATGAAGCCTTTGGTGGTACACCCAAAGTGGAGACAGCGAGCACCTACACCCTGCGACAGCAGGTTGCTCTGAGCCTTCTGCAGGCCTGGGGCTGCCCCACTTCTACCTTCTGGAGAAAACCAGACACTTAAGTGGAGGTCAGCTGATAAACATCAGTTTGTAATTTTTGGTGTGACATTTTTTTAGCTTTATTTTATCTATTTATTTTTAATGTGTTGCTGAGGATCAAACCCAGGGCCTCACACATGCTAGGCAAGTGCTCTGCCACTGAGCCACAGCCCCCGCCCTTGGTTTAACATTTTAAATAGGTTTTGTGGAAGCTAAAATTTGAGTACATTGCCACAACAAAACTGCATTTATACAACCTATTTCTAGATGTGACCAACATTTCCAGCGCGCTCACCTATAAAAACAAACCAGGACCAGAACTGAGGGTGAACCTGTCTCATTCCCACAATAAGTAATATTATCCGTGAAAAGGTTAAGCTGTCTTTATTTTTTTTTTGGGGGGGGGGCAATCGGTGATTGAACTCAGGGGCACTCAACCACTGAGCTATATCCCCAGCCCTATCTTATATTTTATTTACAGACAGGGTCTCACTGAGTTGCTAAGCACCTTGCCGTTGCTGAAGCTGGCTTTGAGCTTGTGATCCTCCTGTCTCAGCCTCCCTAGCCACGGGGATTACAGGTGTGCGCCGCCTGCACGCGGTGTTAGGCTGCCTTTTCTAAAATTCCATTTGCTTCAGACACACATCCCCATTGGACATCACCTGTGGTCAACTCTCAAGCTGTACACTTGCTGTTCGCATGTGTATTGACAATTTTAACAACAACTTATGAAGAGGAAATCTCGGTCCACCTGGCATGCACTGGGACAATGGTCAACAGAAAGAAAGCAGTCCTGGATAGAGGCCAGGTGTGCAGAGTCAAGTGCCAGACTACTCTAAATCCACCACACCACCTTCAAAAGTGGTGTGCATGTCACTTCATGTCCTAGAAGTTACACGTCTCCACCATTTGACCCTGGAGTGAAAATCGTCAGATTCCAATTCAAAGTGCAAACTGCTTTTTAAAATTACCTTAGGGACCTCATGTAAGGAAAGAGCTAAAGAACCCAGAATTTGAGAGGGGAAGAGAATGGAAGAGAAGCTTCCAGGCTGCAAAGACTTAAGCCCCCATCTCAACTTGAATACAAGAGTTAAGGGGAAAGACTCCAACTGATCTCAACAAAGACATAATTGCAAGAAACAAGAAAGAGGCCCCTGAAAGCTAGACTGAAATGCCAGAAAAGAAACCTGATGCACACCTGTTAAACCACGATACCCACTGGGGGAGACTGGGGAAGGGTCCCCTCAAAGAGGTAAGATCATCAGAGTAGCATAGTCAGGTGCTCACTGCATGTCAAGGAGAGGAGACTCGGGACACCTGTTGACAAGATGACTACATTAACAAAGACTACCTGAAATGGAACACAGGGACTGAAAGAGCCAACACTGTTGAGATGCAACACTGGGCTGGGAGCAGCTCAGAGGTGGAGCACTGGCCCAGCGTGAACTGGGCCCTGGATTCCATCCCTAGTGCCGCACACAGAAAAAAAAAGAACACACAAGGAAAAGGCTAGTAAACTCCAGAAAGACCCCGTCAAGGAATAAACACCAAAACAATGTAAGAAATGGGAAGAAAAAAAAAAAAAAATCAAAAGCCCAATTTAAAATGATCTTATGCCAATAAATTTGAACACTTAGATACAAAACAAATCTTCAGGAAAATCTGTCAAAACTGACTTGTGAGCCGGGCGCGGTGGCGCACGCCTGTAATCCCAGCACTTTGGGAGGCTGAGGCAGGAGGATCGCAAGTTCAAAGCCAGCCTCAGCAATGGCGAGGCACTTAGCAACTCAGTGAGACCCTGTCTCTAAATAAAACACAAAAAAAAAAGGGCTGGGGATGTGGCCCAGTGGTCAAGTGCCCCTGAGTTCAATCCCCGGTACCAAAAAAAAAAAAAAAAAAAAAAAAAAACAAAACTGACTTGTGGAGGAAAAAAACCTAAACACACCAATACAATAATTATTTTAGAAACTGATTCAATAGTTAAAAAATTTACTCCTATCCCCAAAAGAACAGAAAAAGAAGGCTCTCCAGAAGAGGAACTGGCTGAGTGTGCCCAGTCTGCTCTGATGGGACAGGAGATGCAGCCAGCTCCTCAGACGCTGCAGCAGCGGGGCAAGGGTCATGCCCCAGCAGGGACACTTGACTTCAGGGACAAAAGGAGTCCCTAAGGCCACGCAAGTATGATAGACCACGACACACCCAGACCAAGGACATTGGCAGTCTTGGCCCTGGAAGGTCAGCACCCTCCGTGGGTGCACAGAAAGCTTCCAGGAGAGGTGTGGGGCACTGCCACAGCCTGCAGAGGAGAGCCACAGGAGGTGTGGGCTGGCTGGGAGGCTCTTGCAAAGGGAGAAAATCACACACTGTCACTGAGTGACCCTGAAGGCCTGCTGGAGAGGAGACAAAATGACACCTGTAAATCATCTCCAAATCCAAGGGTAGAGGCCATAGGAATTCCATTTTCCCAAGACTAGTCAAGAAACCTGACAGCTTGACCCTAAAACTCTTAAAGGATCCAGATGAACATCACCAATGTACCTGCAGAAGGCAGTGGCAAATCTCACCCTTGTGAACAGGCTGGGCAAGTGCAGAACTCCAAAGAACAGACCCGGCCACGGAGAAAACCTGTACTGTGTACAAGAGGTGTCATGAATCTGCATGGACAAAGAAGCCACCTAGCAGTGACTCTAGAACAAGTAACACCCCCCTTGAAAACTCAAAACTCAACCCTAAGCAGACTAGCAACACCACTGACCAGCATCTGCTGAGCACTTCTACGTGCTGCCAGGCTGGATGTGGGGTCACCTCAGGGAGCAAAGCAGGCCAGAACAAGCAGAGCAGGAGGATGGCCAGAGGGCAGGCACAAAATGAAGTTGCCACCAAAAATCTCTGAGACCTCAGAGAAATGAGCATTACTCAAATCAGACACAACAAGCACAAGCCATGAACTCCCTGACCGAGAAAGTTGCCTTTACAAGACAACCCTAATGGACAGCAAAAGAGACAGCAGCCCACTCCCAGTGACAGAGGGTGTCCCAAGGTGCAAGGCAGATTCCTGACTGCAGCTGCGTCCTTCAACTCTCATACCTACCAGGGTGGGCACACTTGCAGCTTCGATTTACAGGTAGGAACACTAGGCCCAGGGAAAAGGTGCTGGTCCTGCCGCTGGCCTCCTCCCACACAAGCCCAGGCAGAGGAGGATGGCAAGTTCAAGGTCAGTCTCAAATAAAAAGAGTAAGACAGTCACAGCTATACAGGCCCAAGAGGGCCAAGAGACACTGCAGATGTCCCTGGAAAAAAATGTATTACTGAAGAACTACTACAGATATAGAGCAGTTCTAAAACTCCTGTTAAATGATCCCAGGTTTGGAAAAACATTTTTAGACAAGACATCCAAAGCACAAGCAACCAAAGAGAAAAAAGAGCCAGCATGGTAGTACACACCTATACTCCAAGCTACTGAGAAGGATCACAAGTTTGAAGCCAGCCTCAGCAACTTAGCAAGACTCTATCTCCAAAAACTAAAATTAAAGGCTGCATAGCCCAGTGGTAGGGCACTTGCACAGCATACCCAAGGCCCTGGGTTCAATCCCCAGTACTGAAACGAAAAAAAAAGAGATGATAAACTGGACACCCTAAAAATTTAAACTGTTTTGCTTCAAAGGATACCATAAATAAAGTACTAAGGTAACCCACAGAATGAGAAGAAACACTTACAAATCATATATCTGATGGGAATCTAGTATCCAGAATAAAGAATTAGTAACTGGCCAGGTGCAGTGGTGCATGCCTATAATCCCAACAGTTCAGGAGGATATTGAGGTAGGAGGTGATTGAGTTCAAAGCCAGCCTCAGCAATGGCAAGGTCTAAGCAACTCAGTGAGACCCTGTCTCTAAATAAAATACAAAACAGGTCTGGGGATGTGGCTCAGTGGTTGAGTGCCCCTGAGTCCAAACCCGGTACCCAAAGGGAAGGGGGGGAAAAAAAATCAATAACTGAACAGTAAGTCAGATAACAAAAGAAAAGGGGGGGAGGAAGGGGTGTGAATGGACATTTGTCCAAAGAAAACACATACACGGCCAATAAGTACAAGAAAAGATGTTCAACAGTTTTACCATAGGGGAATTGTGAATCAAAGCCACCATTAACTATTGCTTCACACCACTAGAGGGCTATCATCAAAAAGACAAGAGTGTGAGAATGCAGCAGTTCCTAAAAATGCTCAACAGTATTACCATGTGACCCAGCAACTCCTCTCCTGGAAAGAGAAATGAAAACCCAGGTCCACACAAAACCTGTACACAAATATTCGATGCAGAGTTGTTCATAAGTCACAAAGCAAAAAAAACCCAAATAGCCACCAAAAGATGAGTACATTTTTAAATGTGATTTATTGATATGACGGAACATTACTCAGCCACAAAAAGGAAGGAAGAACTGATCCATGCTACCACTGATCCATGGATGAACCTTGAAAAACTACCAAGGAGCCAACACAAAGGAGAAGCAGGGGCTGGGGCTGTGGCTCCGCGGAGGAGCGCTCGCCTAGCACGTGCACAGCCCGGGTTCGACCCTCAGCACCACGTAAACATAAAGCATTGTGTACAATTACAACAAATAAATAAATATTTAAAAAAAAAAGAAAAGCAGTACAGGGCTCTGTTTACACGGCTTTGCCTGAAGAGGCAAGCCACCAAAGCAGGGTGGCAGGCCAGCGGCAGGTGCAGTGGGGTTTCTTTTGGGGGTGATTAAAATGTTCTAAAATTGATCAAGGTAAAAATAAATAAATAAATGAACAGACAAATCCACTAAACTGTACACTTTAAATGGGTGAGAACTTCATGTGTGTGAATTGTGTCTCAGTAAAGTTGTTTTAAAAGAAGTGATAAAAGGTTCCCACCGGTGGGAGCAGTAAAAAGGGGACGTGTGAGCCAACCTAGTCTCCTAATAGGGGGTGCCAAATGGGCTCCCAGGGATCATCTGGGGTCATTATTTTCACATATGGTCTACATGTTATTTGGTATATACTGAATGTTATCAGTTCTTAAACTATACTAAAATCTACACAACTAACAAAGAAGTCTCTCCATTTGAAAAACTTAATACATATTGACATACTTTTTATCATAAATTTGCTTTTTTTGTTAAGAGAAATAAAAGGTAGCCTTAATTTAAAAGGGCATTTATAAAATCTCCTTCCAGGGCTGGGATTGTGGCTCAGCGGTAGAGCGCTCGCCTAGAACGTGCGCGGCCCGGGTTTGATCCTCAGCACCACGTACAAATAAACGAACTGTGTACAACTAAAGCAAATAAATAAATATTTAACGAACTGTGTACAACTAAAGCAAATAAATAAATATTTTTTAAATATTTTTTTAAAATTTTTTTAAATATTTATTTATTTGCTTTAGTTGTACACAATGCGTTCATTTACGTGGTGCTGAGGATCGAACCCAGGCCACACACATGCTAGGCGAGTGCTCTACCGCTGAGCCACAACCCCAGCCCATAAATAAATATTTAAAAAAAAAAAAAATCTCCTTCCAATCAGCTCTCCATTGGCAATCCTAATCTGAGGTCAGATGAAGAAAAGATCAGAAAAGCCCACCCCAACTGTCATTTTCACATTGTCCACAAAGGTGCTCCAAGATCCACAATGCATTATATGTAAATCTATTTTTTTGTTTTTCTTTTTAATACCAGGGATTGAACTCAGGGGCACTCAACCACTGAGCCACATCCCCAACCCTATTTTGCATTTTATTTAGAGACAGGGTCTCACCAAGTTGCTTAGGGCTGGCTTTGAACTCAGGATCCTCCTGCCTCAGCCTCTGGAGCCACTGAGATTACAGGTGTACTGAGATTACAGGCATGTGCCACCACACCTGGGTTTTTTGTTTTTGTTTTTGTTGGTGGTGCTGGGGATTGAACCCAGGGCCTTGTGCATGCGAGGCAAGCACTCTACCAACTGAGCTATATCCCCAGCCCCACCATACCTTGTTTATATGTAAATCTTTAAAAAAAGAAAAACTGGAGGCTGGGGATATAGCTCAACTGGTAGAATGCTTGCCTCGCGCGCACACACAAGGCCCAGGGTTCAATCCCAACATCACCAAAAAACAACAACAAAAAACCTATAGACACAAAATACTTGTTTTAAAGAATACACTATACAGCGGGGCACGGTGGCGCACACCTGTAATCCCAGCACTTGGGAGGCTGAGGCAGGAGGATCACGAGTTCAAAGCCAGCCTCAGCAATAGAAGACACTTAGCAACTCAGTGAGACCCTGTCTCTAAATAAAATACAAAAAAGGGCTGAGGATGTGGCCCAGTGGTCAAGAGCCTGAGTTCAATCCCCGGTACCAAAAAAAAAAAAAAAAGAATACAGTATACACTGAAGTAAGCTACCTAGAAATATTTCTAACCGATTCTGTTTTCTAAATATTTTTTAGTTGGTAATGGTTTTTTTGTTGTTATTGTTGTTTTACTATTATATGCGGTGCTGAGGATTAAATCCAGGGACTCACACATGCCAGGCAAGTGCTCTACCTCTGAACCACAACCCCAGCCCCTAACCAACTTTATACAGAGCAAACCATCAACTTTCACTATGACATTCAGGAAGTCCTACATGAGAGGTGAGGTGAAACCACGCAGGCCAGGCTCCTGTCAAACTTATGTCACAGGGACTCAACCAAAAGCACCAGCTGGCAGAGTGCCACCACCGCACAGAAAAGCCCTGAGGACAGGCAAGGCTCTGTCAGGAAGGAGGGTGGCCTGCCTCAATTGGGCGGCTTGGTGCAAGGCCACCACAGGGCAAGAGGCAGGGTGGGGCCCCAAAACCAGCAGGCCCGGCCTGGCCGGCAGCACAGACAATTCACACCACCCTGAAGGACGAACCCGAGAGCCTTCTGACCCCCACACCAAGTGAGAAAAGGCTGATCTACGCAGCTACACTAGCTGATTCTAAGAATCCACAGACACATCCATGGGTGGAATTATGTGACTGGGATTTCTGACCTCCCCACAATGGAAAAGGAGGACAGGGGAGGAAATCCTGGCCAGGAGCATGAACTTTTGAAGCTAAGCTGCAGAACAGGTGGGTTCTCTCTAAATATTTCCAAATTAAAATATATTTTTTTTTGCAGACATCACTGAAAATAAGAAACAAAGCCAAGCTAAGCAAGGGGGCAAGAGGTCCAATAACTAGTGTGCACAGCCCAGGGTAAGACACACAAGCAAGTCCTGCCCAGGCCAGCGGCAGGGGTGAGAGGGCCAGTCTGTAACTGGCAACTCCCATGCACACTGAAAGGGCGCAGCCATTCGCCCACCTTGAATCCCACCTCAAAACAGCTCCCGCAGGGGCTTGGAGCCACGCGGCCAGCCCACCCATCGGCACGGTGCCTTCTTCACACTGGATTCTCCAGCTTCAGCCAGGTTGGTGCCAACAGCAGCTGCCAGGGGCCAGCACGCACGAAGACCTGAGGACAGAAGTCCACACCCCAGTGTGTCCACACACTCACAAGAGCCTACCCAAACAGAATGCTGCTGTGAGGGGGACAACAGGACTGCAGGGTCCTAGAAGCCACATGTGGTACAAGGGCCACACGGACCAGTTCAGAGGAGGCTCCACTGCTTCCCATTTGAAAACTCCTTGGGCTGAACTATATTTTTATAAATAAAAATGTTTGTTTTGCTTTATTAGAGAGAGAGAGAGAGAGAGAGAGAGAGAGGGAAGGAAGGAAGGAAATTCCTTGGGTAAGTATCATGAAAAACGGAAGAGCCACTAAAAAGCACCACTGCTCAGGTGTGTGCGCAGCCCCGGGCGCACTCTTGCTCCTACTCCAAGCATCGCTTCTGGAGAGCAGAGTCCGGGACTCTTTCTTCCGCCCTTCCTAACCCTCTGTGTTGTTGGACTTCATAGTGGATGCGACTCACAGGACAGCGCAGGTCAGACTGGCAAGAGCCTTTCCCCTCACAGTATGGATGCACAAAATCACAGAATTATGAAAATCAGAAACAATGTCATTTAAAACATTATTTTATGCCCTCAAAGCCTTAAAAGCCCAGAATTTGCTTCTGGGTGTGGATTGCTGTGGTGCACTGGACTATAAGCCTCAGCATCACCAGTCACCAGAGGGGATGCTAAAGGGCTGGGTGTCCCAACACCCCTCCCCACCCCCAGCTACTGTAGCACACATCCAGGAGTCAAGGAGTCCTTGGAGGCAAGAGTCCAATTTTATTATCAATCTCACTGATGGGTGGCCTGAATTCCCCCACAGACTGCTGAGGCACAGCTGCTCCCTGGCCCCTAGGCCTCCCCTGCCACGCCCATGACCTGCTATAGCAGGCGGCAGGGAAAGTCAGGCCTTCCGAGTCCACACTGACTGACATCAGCACAAAAGCTAAGAGAAGGCAGGACCCTGGACCAGGAAGCTGGAGGGATGGACACTCATCTTCCTGTCCTCAGGGCAAAAACCAAGCAGGGACCACCAACAACCCTCAGTCTGGGCCTCCACAGACTAACGCCTCCCTGCAGACTTCTGATCACACTAGGCAGGTGCGCACCATGAACCTGTAACTGTCCCAGGTGGGAGCACACCCAGCACATACTACAGTGTCCAAGCATGACCTAGCAAGCCACAAGCAGACACCAGACCAGCCCGAAACAAAAAGCATTCTTCAAAACAGCATGGAAGAATGAAAGGAAATGAGGGAGAGCCACGGGAACATCCCACTCCAAGGCTGGAGGGTCACCAGTTTCAAGCAGCAACTGGCTCAGGAGTGGGCCCTAGACAGGAGGCAGGGGGACGCTAGTGGGGCATCAGTGTCTTTCTAAGGCAAAGGCATGCCTGGGAACCTGGGCCACATGAGGCACATCCCAGCACAGCTGCAACCTACAGCAAGTGAGGGACACGCCCACACAGTGAAGCCAGCCACAGGTAACTCTGCGGACTGCTGGGAGGCTTTATCCTCCTCCTTTTGCAATATTTTAGATCTTTTAAGATTTTGTAAATTTAAAGTTATTTCCAAATCAGAACTGAAAGCAAGATCCTTGCTGCATTCCTTGTGGCTCTAGGAGAAAGTGCCCTCTGTGGCTCTGGAACAAGGTCCACTTGTCCTGCTGTTTTAACTACAAGCAAATTCAAGCATGCCAGTCACACCTAGATAGGGACAATGGTGGGAGGGCAGCACTAAGCTGCCCCCACCATTGAAGAAAACCTCCAATAAACATTCAACCCCAACTCTGCAAAAAGCAATTAACTATGGTTGAGAGTGACTAGAAATAGAAAGTCAGCCACGGTGGCCAAGTCCTCTCCACCTGGGATGCTTCAAAGAGGCCAGGCCCAGGCAGGAGAGGCCTGAGGTGCCCAGGAGCAGAGCAGAGTGGGGTGGGCAGGCTTTGCTTCTAAGAAAGAGTCAAGGGACACCTCAGAGGGCACAGGGCAGTGCCAGGCCACACATCCTTCCAATACCCAGACTGCTCCACTTCTACTGCCGAAGCAGATCTGCTGCAGATGTCCCGTCCCCCTCTCAGGCATGCCTCAGTCCTCCACCCAGGAGAGCTGGAGAGAGAGCAGCAAAGCCAAGCGAGGCAGGGAAGAGATGCCCCCAACAACTCGTATGCCATGCAGCAGGAGCCCCTAGGTGCTGCAGCTGCATGGCAGATCCTGAGTGAATGGGCATCCAGCAGGATGCTCCGAGAGCACTGGCCCTGCACTCCACAGGGCGCCTCTCGACCTGTGGCTTTCACCTGTCACCCCCACAGGGCTACTTCAGAGACAAGCCCACTACCAAGCTCAAAGAGCACTGCCACCTGCAGCCACAGGCTCCCGATGCCTCCCCACGGCCCATCCCCAGGAACGAACTCATACTGTACTACTCTCAAGCCTCCAGGACAGGGCTTCGACCACCCATCCATGGCAGATGAAAAGTTACAAAATATAGATGTTCTTTGACATATGACAGGGCTACAACCTGATAAACCCATTCTAGGTTGAAATATCTTAAGTCAAAAATGCACTTCAGGGGCTGAAGTTAGTTAACTTAGTTGTACACAATGCATTTATGTTTACGTGGTGCTGAGGATTGAACCCGGGCCGCGCACGTGCGAGGCGAGCGCTCTGCCACTGAGCCGCAACCCCAGCCCCTAAATAAATATTTTTGAAAAGGCACTTCATGCACCTACGCTACCAAACACCCTAGCTTAGCAACAGAGTACACCATGGAGCACCCACTGTCTACCCTCTGCCTGCACTGCTAACTCGAAGCTATGGCTCACTGCCCAGATCTCCAGAGTGTGTCACACTGCATTATCACTAGCCAGGAAAAACAACAATCCAAAATTCAAAATGCTATACTAACCAAGTTTCATTTTCACACACACAGTTTTCAAAATATCGTAAATGAAACATCGTTAAGTCAAGCATCATCAGTATAATAAAATTAACTGCCAGAAATATGAAGGGAAAACAAAATGAAACACAAAACCCAAGCCAGTTTTTGACTGACTGATTGATTCTGGTGACGCTGGGGTTGAGCCCAGGGCCTTCCTCATGCCAGGCAAGCTCTCTACCACTGAGTTGCATCCTCAACCCCAGAACGTTATACTGTCACACTCAAAAGCATAGACAGCATTACTCTGTGAAGCGCCAACTAGGCACTCGTGCTCTGCCTCAGTCCTCATCTGGTGGCAGCAGGGCAGAGGGTGCCAGCCAGCAGCAGCAGGGCCCCACAGTGAACACCATGCACAGGAACGCCATCGTCATTTACCCAGTAACATGCTCACTGCCCAGGCATCTGCACTGGATAAACTACACACAACTATCCCAGGGGCTAAGGGTACCTACGACTGCATCCTAAGCCCAATCCCAGATCCAGAGCAGACATGAGCTCCCTGGCTTCTCTTCTTCTGAAGAGAAAGAGCACCCCCAGGCACAGCCCAAGCACGAGTGACCAGGTTTGATGTTTTTTTTAATATTTATTTATTTACTTTTAGTTGTACTCAATGCAATGCATTTATGTTTATGTGGTGCTGAGGATCGAACCCGGGCCGCGCACGTGCGAGGCGAGCGCTCTGCCGCTGAGCCACAACCCCAGCCCAGGTTTGATGTTTTAAGGGACATGGAGCTCATGACTCTAAGGGAATCTCACCTGTCCCTCCTTTCCAGAACATTCCTGGCTTGCCCCATCTCTTACCCCATGAAACAACATGAAATGGATGAGTGAGCAAAGAACAAATCTCACTGGAGGAGCAGAGGCAAAGGACTGCTCTGAACAAGCAGCAGACATGGTGCAGCAGCACCCTGCAACTCCAGGGGCTTCGCAGGCTGAGGCAGAAGGATCTAGAGTTCAAAGTCAGCCTCAGTAAGTTAGAACCTAGTAAGACCCCGTCTCTAAATAAAATATAAAAAGGGCTGGAATGTGGCTTGGTGGTTAAGCACCCCTGGGTTCAATCCCCAATACCCAAAACAAAACACCAAAATCATCAAAATGTGGCTTTTCTTAGAAAAAAATAAGGAAAAAAAGAATTATGTCTTCTAATTTAGACTCTCCTTCTTTTGTCTTCCCCAATTTTAAATACAGTCATACACAGCGTAAGATTTCAGTCACTGGAGACCACACATACAAAGATAGTTCCATAAAAGTATGACAGACTAGAAACTTCTCTGACCAGTTCCCTCATAGTACGGTCACTTTTTTTTTTTTTTTTTTGAAGACAGGGCCCAGACTGGCCTAGAACCCCTGGGCTCAAGCAACCCTCCTGCCTCAGCCTCCCGAGTAAATGAGACCACAGGCATGTGCCAACTCATCCAGCATCAATATAATGTCATTACTCCGGTGTCTGTGGGGACACTGGTGTAAAGAAACCTGCTGTGGGCTGGGGTTGTGGCTCAGCAGTAGCGTACTCGCCTAGCACATGTGAGGCCATGGGTTCAATCCTCAACACCACATAAAAATAAATAAAATAAAATAAAGGTATCATGTGCAACTAAAAAATGTTAAAAAAAAAAAAAAAAAAAAAAAAGAAAGAAACCTGCTGCACTGCTTGCCACATGAAAGTACAGAAAATACAGGCATGCACAGTACACACTACTTGACCAAGAAAATCAGCAACATCGCTAACTAGTCCATTTGTTAAACTATATTTTAACAGTTGTTTTGGAGTGAATCCTTCTTACAAAAAAAGTTTATAGAAAAAGAGAATGCATGTTACACCAGCAGCAGCCTCTCACATCTCACTGACCACGTGACTGACCAAACCATCCAGACCTCTGATGGGAGGACAAGGTCGGGATCACTACTGACACACATTTCTCAGATGGTACTGCCACTCAGTAGCATGTGCCTGTTCTTGTTTCTGTGTTGGAAACCTTTTCTTAGGAGGAGGTGAGGAAGGGGCTGGGGAGATAGCTCAGTTGGCAGAGTGCTTGCCTCACATGCACAAGGCTCTAGGCTCAATCCCCAGCACCACAAAAAAACACACACACACACACACACACAGAAACAAAGGGGCATGACTCTGAGATACTGCCACAATTGTTCCAAAATCTCTGCAGCTGCCCACCAGGCCTGAAGGCTGAGACCCCTGCATTCAGAACAATGAAGAAAACCACAATGTCCAGTCAGAGCCGAAGATAGCACACCCTCACACAAAGAGGGCCAAGCAGCTCAACAGCTGGCCCAGGGCAGGTGTCACCAGAGAGCTCCCCACCAGCCATCTCCAGGCAGCCAGAGGAAGTTCCCAAATGGGTGCACAAAGCCAGAAACATCCTTATGATGTCCACAATCTATAGCTTAAGAGAAATAAAAGACAGTCTTTGTGATATAGAAAGACTAAATATTAGAAAATTATATAAGGAAGATACTTTCTCTAAAATCTCTAAACAACCACTTGAATGGGTCGGACCTGTGTCCTCCTTCCATGTGAGGGGCCTTCTGAGCTGGTCTAGACTGTCATATCATGACAAGTCCTGCCCAGAGGCCAAAGGAAATACACAGCCTGAACAACTGTACATGGAACCCCAACCAAGGGTGCAAAAGCACCAAGGGCAGCATCTCAGGCTTAAGAAGGGTCACCAGGGCTGGGGTTGTGGCTCAGCGGTAGAGCGCTCGCCTAGTGCGCGGCCTGGGTTCAGTCCTCAGCACCATGTAAACATAAATGCATTGCATTGTGTACAACTAAAGCAAATAAATAAATATCTAAAAAAAAAAAAAGGGGCCACCAGATCTGCTGCAAACTCAGCCATGGGCAGCAGCCAGCAAACCTCAGCCTCCAACAACACGCATCACAGTGCTCAGGGCCTGCCCTTCACATCTAGCAGGGTGGGTCCAACATCTTACTACCAGCAGAGTGCAGGAGTGGGAGCCTGTCCCAGGGGGCAAGGTAGCCCGAAACACCAGCATCTCCTGAGATCTGGCACTCGACAGGAAGGCCTGAAACACACTTGCTTAGGTGTGCCTTTCTGTCTCTGCTCAAAGCTGGATGTTTCTTCCTTAAACTTGGGGAAGAAAGAAAGGAAGGAAAGAAGGGAAGAAGGGAGGGAGGGAGGACACCACCCAGACTGCACCTTTGGCTCGTCACTGAGCCACCTGCTCTGAAATATTCAGATCCAAAGCATGAGTATCCTTCTCCTCAGCCCTAGCCACTGCAGGCCAGGAGTGCCCACAGCCTCCACCTGCAGATGCTTTCTCCTGCCAACAGTCCTGCCCACCTGATGGGTTCTGCTGTCCCAAAACCTGAACAATGGCCAGGCACAGTGGCACACGCCTGTAATCCCAGCACTTGGGAGGCTGAGGCAGGAGAATGCGAGTTCAAAGCCAGCCTCAGCAATGGCGAGGCACTTAGCAACTCAGTAAGACCCTGTCTCTAATAAAATACAAAAAAGGGCTGGGGGTGTGGCCCAGAGGTCGAGTGCCCCTGAGTTCAATCCCTGACACCAAAAAAAAAAAAAAAAAAAAAAAAAAAACCTGAACAATGGGAACCACAGGACTGCGTGTGGAATGCCAACAGGCCCTGCCCTCACCTGGAGCAGATAATCTCATGATGCTAGTCAGAGGAAGGAGCACTGCTAGTTTTCCCTTTTGTAGACTGCATTTTTGTTTCACTTCAATTTTGGTAAAGCTGAAATTTTTAGGCCTCTTAAAGGCTCTTGATACATTCCCATCATTTCTGACTCACAAGTAGAAATCCCAGTTAAAGTCTTTTAAAACAGGCACCTTTGTTTTGACAGGGGTCTTCTCTGAATGAGAGGGGCTATAAACACATTTTACTCACTTTTAATTTACTGATTCTGTAATGACTATGTATGGGCTCTGTGAAAAGAAACCAGATTCCATTTGGGGAAAAGATCAGCGAAATAAAAACATTTACAAAAATTATTTTAAACTCTTAACTGCTAATACAAAGTTAGGGTTCCGGGCTGGGGTTGCGGCTCAGTGGCAGAGCGCTCGCCTCCCATGTGCGCGGCCCGGGTTCGATCCTCAGCACCACGTAAACATAAATGCATTGCATTGTGTACAACTAAAGTAAATAAATAAATATTAAAAAAAAAAAAAAAAAAAAAGTTAGGGTTCACTCCTATTAGGGTGAAACCTGTTTTCTAAGTGGAAGACTCCAGCACACTCCCAGCCCAGCCAGTGAGCTTGCTGTATACTTGCAACACATTAATCAGTGTACTGATAAGCATGAATAACTTTTAACCACAGATACCTGGGGAAATAACACATAAAGCTAACAACATGCAGTGTTAAAAACAAATTATGCACTTTAGTAATAAAAATACCCTGCATGTTAGCCAGGCGCGGTGGCGCACGCCTGTAATCCCAGCACTTTGGGAGGCTGAGGCAGGAGGATTTCGAGTTCAAAGCTAGCCTCGGCAATGGCGAGGCACTTAGCAACTCAGTGAGACCCTGTCTCTAAATAAAATATAAAAAAAGGGCTGGGGATGTGGCCCAGTGGTCGAGTGCCCTTGAGTTCAATCCCCGGTACCACAAAAAAAAAAAAAAAAAAAAAACCCTGCATGTTTATCTTCCATTCATTTGCAGATGAAGTACAAATTTATTAATGCATGTGCCACATCTTAGGTGTGCCTAAGTTTGCCTAAGTTTCAAGAAGACACCACAGAAGACACCACCTGCAGGAGCAGCTTTCCTCTGCACCTCACTGTCTCCAGGTATTACCAACTTGACCAGACTGTTCGGAAGCCCACACCCTACACAGAAAGCCATGTCACTTCCTCAAAGTTCCAGGAAGTACTCACTTGGGTCCAAAAGGAGCCAGGTTCACCTGGAAAAGGACTTGGCACTCTGGCTCCAGTGTAAGACTCTCCAGTCACTTACCTCATACTCTCAAGGCAAAGAGCCTTATTTCATTTTCTGGAAGTACCAGAGACTGGACTCTGGGCCCTCACATCTAGGCAAGCACTCAACCACTGAGCTACAACCCCAGTCCTTTTCTTAAATTTTATTTTATTTTGAGATAAGGTCTCACTAAGTTGCCCAGGCTGGCCTTGAACTTGTGATCCTACTGCCTCAGCATCCTGAGTAGCTGGGATTACAGGGGCAGCCATCATGCCCAGTGACAAAGAACATTTTCCAAGATAAGGGAACAAACAGAGCAAGTCAGTGACAACAGGAACAGTCAAGAAGATACAAGTTGTGGAATGGGGACAGACCAAGACATACACAGGAGGATTTGAAACAATCCTGGGTCACACAGAAGAACAGGGCTGGGCTAGATGCCAGCCACTAGGAACTCAGAGTACAAGCACCAAAGAGACTTCTATGCATCAAGCAATGTTTGCAATACTAAAGAAATCATCTGCTGGGTGTGGAGATAATCCTGTAATCACAGCTACACCTGTAATCCCAGAGGTTCAAGAGGCTGAAGCAGGAGGATCACAAGTTCAAAGCCAGCCTCAACACTTAGTGCCACCTTAAGCAATTTAGTGAAAATGTCTCAAAATTTTGAAAAACAAAAGGTCTGGAAATGTGACTCAGTAGTTAAGGCCCCTGGGTTCAATTCCCCACCACCCAAAGCAAAAAACAGAAAGAAAGAAATCATCAGAAAAATGAGAAAGACTGCTACAAAGCAGGACAGAAGCCACCATCTCCTTCCCCACAGCTACCACTCTTGACACAGATCCCATTCTAATCTCCACTTCAGGAGCTGCCTTAAAGATCACAGTTTCACTTTTCCAACCAATTGTGGAATGGTAGCCACCATGAGGCAGAGACCTTGATGCAGTGAACACTGGTGTAGCCACTGTTACCATGACTGTGTCTGGCTTATTCTGAAGACCAATTAGGCCCAAAGGAAACTATAAATCCCCCTGAAATCTTTTACAATATCAATGCCCTGGAAAGTATGTGCAAGGCACTTCAGGGAACTACTGCAAAGTGGAAAGGCCATCTGGCAGGGCTCTCTGCAGGGGTGAATCCACGTCCCCCTCAGGTCCTCAGGTCCCCCACTCCACACTCCCTTTTTACCCAGTGTTCAAATGCACTTACCTCTGTGGGGGAATATATGGGGCGCACACGGTTGGCATGACTGCACAGGGCTCAGCCAGAGTTTTCTTAGCCTTTTTTGCTTTCTTCCTGACTTTGGACGTAGACCTGACCGTTTTGACTGAGCTCTCTTTTCGACAGACGCCATTTTTCATTTCGACATCCCCGTAAATGTTCAGAGGCCTCCGTGTACAGCCGGGAGGTGTGTGGACGTCACAGTAAGCAGTCTTTCTGACCGAGAAGGTGGTGCTACCGCCGGTCAGTTCCTTCACAGGTTCCATCTTCATGTACAGGCCAGCCTTCTGGGCACATGTCACGTGGAATGCTGTGTAGCAGTTTGCTTTGTGGCACTGGATACAGGCGCCCACGCCCTTCTGCTTACAGAGGTAGCACGTCAGTTTTTCCACCGGGCCGGAGGAATGTTCCTCACACCGTCGATGGGTTCGATGAACACCGTGTTGGCAAAGCCAACCTCTGGGATCCACAGGGCACACACCACGTGGCCCCAGCGGTCGTCGTCCGTCTTTTTGAAGGCACCGCCCTTGTTGGGGCACAGCACACAGTCCGCGGGACGGGACCGGGACTGCAGGCAATGGCGGCAGAGCCATTGACCCTCAGGGATATAGGGCACACCGTAGCACTCCTGGTGCACGGCCAGGTTGCACATGTCGCAGAAGAGGATCACATTGCTGTTCTGACACTCCCCGTCCATGCAGATGCAGCACACAGCGTCCTCGTCAATCAGGGACTGCTGCTCCCCCTGCTTCTGGTTCTCGCAGTATGACTCCTTCTCAAAGCGGTCCATCAGGAACTCAAACATGTTCTGCGACACGGCGGAGACGCAGTCACCCTTCCGCTTCTCGTTGATGATTTCCAGCCAGGCGTAGTCTTCTTCATCCATGTCATACTCCACCTCATTGTCCAGCTCCTCAGCCGACTTCTCAATGAATTTGTAATACACGGGGGGCCTCCTGGGCGCAGATGGAGGGCTGTACTCCACAATCCGAACCTTGGGCTCAGGAAGGGCACTGGCTGAGGCCGGTGTGCCATGGGTGCTAGGGAGGGCTTCATTTTTCTTTTTGACTCTGTTGTTTTTGTGACGCTTAGTTCTTAAGCAAACAGGTGGCCTCTCGCTATTTTCTTTATTGCTGTTGCATTCACTCATTTCTTGAGCAGTGAGGTCATCTTCTAATATGATCTCCAGGGGATCAAAAATACTGATCCGATGCAAGCGCCCTTCAATCTCTATCTCAACCATCCTTTGAGCTTGAGCGTACGTCAGCGTTTCTCGGGTGGGAGAGTGTTTAATACTGCATGGGGAGGAAGGATGCCTCGCTGCAGAGCCTCGATGACATCGTCCTTTCCTCCTCATTTGGCAATAATTACCTGAAATAGAATCAAAGGAAAAGTTAACTCCATGTAGAGTGATAAGAGACTGGAGAAAACCACAAAAGTATGCAGGGGCAGCAATCAACGCAACGCCCCCAAAATGAAACTCACAGTTAACACACTTTTGAGGTTTCCAAACTACTACTCCCAGGAGTCATGATTGCACTTCAAGAGTGTCCCAAGACTGGAAATGACAACAAGCAGGGAGGCAGCACAGGACAACGAGGGCTCCGATCCCCACCACTCAGCCAGTCACCTTTTTAGACCAAGCCAACAGGTAACCCAGAGAACAGCAACAAGCCCACCAGAGTGGCCCAGGATCCAGCCCACAAATGCAGGACTGTTTTTCTGGTGTGTGGACTGCCCACTGGGGAAGCCCATGCACAGAGCTTCAGCCCACCAGGCGCAGAGGCTGTGGCTACAAGTTAGATATGTTCAGTGGCTGCCTGGTCCTAACAAACATCCCCTATAAGCCCATCTCTCCACTGCTGCCCAGGAGAGTGTCCCTGTGAGCCCAGTGCACCACAGTCCTTGCAGCGTCTCTACTGGGAGCCAGAAGCTTCTGTTCATGTCCCAACACTGTAAAGCAGTGGCGCACAGACCAAAGCCTGTCCATCCTCTGCACAAACACGTCCTACACACACACACACCCAGGCCAGGGCCACCAGCCACAGCAGGACCCAAGAGAAGAACCCTATACTGGCCTGTGGGACATCGCCACCCCAGGGTGGCCCAACCCAGTTTCTGCAGGCAACGCCAGCCTGCCCCACCTACTCAGGGTGACTTTTCAGCCATGGCTTGCTTGACCACTATACTAGACCATGTCCTTCTCTTTTTCAAATAAACCCAGTTATGTACAACATGCCAAAGGGCATCTGTTCTTCCTGACACATTTGCAAATAAGATGCTCAGCTCCTGCTCCACAGCGAGAGTGGACCCTCCCAAACCCCATGCTGCCAAAAACCCCACACTGCCTACACACACTATGAGGGTCCCCCCCCCATTGCTGGCTCAGGTGGCCAAAAACTTGCTCTTTTCAGAATTAGGCAGAACCAATGAGTTATCAGCCTATACCTCCACCTTGTTTTGGTGGAGACTTCTACTGTCTAAATGTCATTGACTGCATCTATTCCCAGTTTTCCCTGGTATGGCTTGATGTCTAGACACCTCATGTGAAGACATGCCAAATACAGACCTCTGCCTGCCAGACAAGGCAGCACCTTGGGCAACAATGACAAGGACTGCTCAGACTCCTCCCCCGGGAAAACCACATTTTACTAACAGGGAACAAAATGACTTTTGAGTGAGGGACTGACTCACAAGTACTTCAAGATGATGCCTATATCAGCAAAGCCCAGCATCAGTACCCGAGGGAGTGTGAATTCACAGCTTCAGTGATCTAGCTGATCTTCAGGAAATGCCCTCAAAAAACAGACTTCACTGTCTGTAAGTCCCAAAAGGAAATTCCAGCAAATCCTAAATGCACTTTTTAAGACAGACCCTTCAGATTGCAAAAACCTACATTTTATATAGAAACTAGATAGCAACTTCCTATAGAGGGATCATAAAGACACTGTGGTCAGCCAAATCATAAGTCGCCCCACACCTGAGGGGCCTCCAAATGCAAACTCAAACCTGGATTTCCATGCAGCTGCCAGCAAAGCCACCCCAGCTGGCACTGGACTCTTGCAGCAGCCCATGCCATTGCTTTTGAAGCTGGGTGCTGCACACAGGGGACTTCAATGAACCCAGGGCCAGCCTCACGTGTCATCACTGAGGTGAGGCAGAAGCAACAGTTGGTCACTCACCAGATGAAAGACAAATGTGCAATGTTTTCCTCTACAACAAAGTACCACGCAGCTCTGACCACGAGCAGCGCTCGAGCCCACTCTCGCAGAAAGCGCTGAAGCCAGCCCGACACTCAATGGCCACGGCAGCTCCGTAATCTCAAAGTACAACTGTGACCAGAGAAGCAGGAGAGAGAGGGCACTGGCAGCACCGTCCAGCAGTGACCGACGACCTCATCTGCCTCGTCACCTCCCAGCCCACCGGCTGTGCACGGCCCTGCAGCCCCGCGCCGCCTCTCCGAGCGCCGCGCTCGGGGCGCTCGCTGCACAGCTCTGCGGGCCGGAGGCCGCGGCGTTTCCTGCCGGCCGCTCCCGGCCGCGGGCCCCCGGCGTCCGGCCCCGCCAGACCCGCCACGGGGCACCCCTCGGGGGCCAGGCGCCCGCCCGGCGTGGGCACGCCGCTCAGCAGGAGGCGGTCACACCCAGCGTCCTCGGGCGCGTACGCGGACCCCGGCGCGGGCCGCCCGGGCTCCCAGCGAAGCCGCCGGCCCACAAAGGCCCGCCGCGGCGCCGGCCCGCTCCGCCTCTCCCGGGAGCGCGTCTGGCGGAGCCGCCCGGCCCGGCGGTTACATAATGGGCCGGCTGCGGCGCGGCCCGGGCGGACGTGGGCAGCGCCCGGGACCCGCCGCCTCCCGCCCCGGCCCGGCCCCGCCCGGCCCGGCCTCCCGGCCGCCGGCTTCCGTGGCCTCCTCCGCTTCCCGGGCCGGCGCCCGCCCGCCCTCCCGGGCCCGATCCCAGCCTCCGCGGCTGCCCGGCCCCCGGCCCCGATCCCGGCCTCCCCCGCCCGGCCTCCTCCGCCCCGGCCGCCCGCGGACAATGCGGAGCCGCCGCCGCCGCCGCCGCCGCCGCCGTCGCCGCCGCCGCCGCCAAACATGGCGCCGGCAGCGCCGCCCGGGAGGCCGGAGGCGGGCACCGCGGGGCTGGGACGCCGCCGCCACTCACCTTCTGGGCGCCGCGGCCGCGGGAGCCCGGCGGGCGGGCGGGCGCGGGGGCCGGCGCGGCCGAAGCGGCGCTAATGGCGCCGCGGCTGCTCCGCCAACGGCCGCGCTGCGGGCCCCGCCGGGCTCCGGGTCGCGCTCGGCCGCGGCGGCTCCGGGCCCGCAGGGCGCCGCGGCTCGGGGGTGGGGCGCCGGCGGCAGCGGGCTCGGGGCCGCCGGGGCGGCGCGGGGCGCGGGCGCGGGCGCGGGGCTGCTCGGACGCCGGCCGGGCCGCCGCTCGCTCCCCAGCGAAGCAAACAATGCGGCGAGCGCTCCGCCCGGCGCGCTGCGTGCGAGACGCGCCCCGCCCGCCGCCGCCATGACGCGCGCCGGGCCGCCGCCGCGGGGGGCGGGGCGGGGCGGGACTAGGGGAGGGGCGGGGCCTGGGCTGCGGGGACCTGAGGGGACCTGAGGGGCCTGCTGGGCTGCGCTGAGGGGCTGAGGGGACTGAGGGCGCTGAGGGGACCTGAGGGAGCTGACGGGACCTGAGGGGGCTGAGGGGACCGAGGAGGCTGACGGGACCTGAGGAGGTTGAGGGGCTGCTGGACTGAAGGGACTGAGGAGGCTGAAGGAGCTACAGGGCCGAGGGGACCTAGGAGGCTGAGGGGACCTGAGGGGGCTGTGGACCTGAGGAGGCTGCTGGGCTGAGGAGAGGGACTGAAGGGACCAAGAGGGCTGTGGACCGGACGGGGCTGCCGGGCCGAGGGGACCGAGGAGGCTGCGGGGACTGAGGGGGCTGAGGGGACCTGAGGGGGCTGCTGGGCTGAGGAGAGGGGGCTGAGGGGACCTGAGGGGGCTGCGGGGCAATGGAGTGCGGGGTCCTGGGGGACCAGGAGGAGGATCCAAGGAGCTGGGGTTCCTCACAGTGTGGGGTGACCTGAAGGGGATTCCTGAGGGGCGGAGCGATTTCCCGAGATGTGGGGTGACCGTGTGTTTCCTATAGAAGGGACTGGGCAGGCGCGGGAAGTCGCGGTCCCAAGGAGCTGCTGAGGGATGAGGCCCAGGAGGCCTGTATTCCGACTGGGGGCCTCAGGGTCAGGGAGGTGGTAGAATGGGAGGTGGCTCTGAGGGACCTGAGGGGGCCTGGGAAGTGGGGTCCATGGAGAGGGTCATCAGATCCCTGAGAGTGTGTCCTTCAGTGAGGGGTAGTAACCAGGACTGGGGGCAAGGGAGGCTGGACTGGGAGAGGAAGGTCACTGGACAGTCAGGTGGGGAGGGTGCAGGCAGGAAAGGCAGGGCTGGCTGGAAGGGCACTGCGGGTGTGGGCCTTGTACACCGGGATCCAGGTGTGTGACCCCCACCTGGTAAAATCTCCTAAAACCAACAGAGCCCACTGAAGATGTCCAGAAAAAGACCGTGTGGGCAGCTGGGAGACCTGCACCTTGGTCTTCAACTGGCTGCTTCAACTTTGGCCTAAACTCTTAAATTAATTCAGTGGTTTCTTGATAATTCTCATTCTAAGATTAAGTCCCAGAATGTTTTGAAATGAGGGAGAAACCTAGATGGTTCTTGGGTTTCCTTCAAGGACAGATTTGTGATTGGAACAGATGGTGATGAAGGAGCCCCTAGCGGGGTGGGGAGCCCTACCTATAGCATTAGGGCAGGCCCCTCAGAAAGGGTCTGTCCACCCCAAGACAGAGGTTGGGTCTTTCTGAGCCAGAGAGACCTCCCTCCACATGGGTGGGCAGGTCAGGACCACTTCTCAGGGTGCTCCACAACCACCTTATTAGCAGCAGGTAGCCTTGTTCACCCAGGCATTCCAGGTGGGAGCTAGAGCCCCACCGTCCTTTTGCTGGCCAGCATTCATGCCCCACTGCACCAAAGTAGTACCACAGCCAGGGTCACCCAGTGATCAGTCCTGAGCAAAGTCCCACCTTCCTATCTGTGAGGAGAAAGGTCTCTCTGGCTCAGAAGGACCCCAAACTAGAAATCCCTCCAAACACACGGTTCAGCTATGGTGGATGCAGGCCCAGCCATGGGCCTGACCACGTGCACCAGACCAGGAACTGCACACGCTGCCTCTGCTCCACAGGCATCTGCTCATTTGAGACTGTGTGCCAGGGAAGTTCAGAGCAAGCACACTAGGCCTGCACCCTTCTTGCTTCCACCTTGGAGAGAACAGATGCAAGCCAGCAAGCTAGAGGATCTCCTACGACACAGCGTGAAAGTGAGACTGTCTCGTCAAAAACACGAAGAGACAGGAAACCCTTCCTCACAAAACAGGAGACAGACAAGATGAGACTTCTCAGACAAAAGAGTGATGTTCCAAAGGAGTGAAGGAAAAAAGTAACACATATAGGCATGTCAGAGTGACATTCTAAAATTCCAAGGACAAAGACACCAGCTTAAAAAGCCCTCAGAAAAGAGGATCTTCTTTAGTCAATCAGACACTGTATGGAAGAGGAACTGTCAACGTTTTAATAGACACAGTGAAACCTGCATTCAAGTGAAACAGCACAGTAGACATTCACACCCCATAAACGTCCAAGTTTACCACAACACATCTCTAAAAAAAAGTACTAGCAGATAATACCTGTTTTAGTCAGCTTTTCACCACTGTGACCAAAAGACCTAACAAGAACAACTGGAGAGGAAAAGTTTATTAGAGGGCTCGTGGTTTCAGAGGTCTCGGTGCATAGATGGCCAACTCCATTCCCCAGGGCTGGAGGTGAGGCAGACATTGTGGCAGAAATGTGTGATGGAGGAAAGTGGCTGGGGATGTGGCACCCAGGAATCAGAGAGAGAGAGACTCCCCTCACCATGAAAAAAAAAAAGGTATACCCCCAAAGGTATGCCCCCCATAACCACCTCCTCCAGCCACACCCTACCTGCCTACGGTTAACCCCTATAAGGGGATTAAGTCGCTGATTAAGACAGACCCCAATCCATTCACCTCTAGACTTTATTGCATTGTCTCACACATGAGCTTTTGGGAAACACCTCATATCTAAACCATAACAATACCTTAGCAAAATGAAAAGTGAATCCAAGAATGAAACATGAATGTCACACAGAAACCAATTTGGACTGTTAAAATCAGTAATAGGAGAAAAATCCCAGATGAAGTCAACATGACATGGCAAAGAAAGGAGGCAACAGGAAGTGAAAGGGTACCAAAGTTCTTGTATTTCTTATAGGATCTTAGAACGGATAGGAAAAAGATTTAAAATGTTAAAATATCAAATCAAATTTCTACTAGAAAAATGGAAATAGGATTTAGAACATTCAAAATGAGAGAGGGCTGGGGTTGTGGCTCAGCGGCAGAGCGCTTGCCTCACACGTGCGCGGCCCGGGCTCGATCCTCAGCACCACGTAAACATAAATGCATCGCATTGTGTACAACTAAAGTAAATAAATAAATATTTCTTTTTAAATGAGAGAAAAAGGTGAAACCAAGAAAAACTAACACCAAAAACAGAAAAAAGGATAAAAGACAAAGTAAATGAGGAACTTAATATGAGGTGGCAGGAATAAGTTCAAACACCTGAGTAAGCAAAAATGTGATTAAAGTAAATTAATCTATTAAAAGACAGAGACTTTTAAGATTGGAATATAAATATTGTTTAATGCTATTCTAAGACATAAACCTGCTGGGCATGATAGTGCATGCCTGTAATCCCAATTACGCAGCTGCACACCTGCAGTCCGAAGCTCCTCCAGAGGCTGATGCAAGGGGATCACAAGTTCAAGGCCAGTCTGGACAATTTAACAAAAACCTGTCTCAAAATACAATTTTTAAAAGGACTGGGGCTGGGGGCTGGGGTTGTGGCTCAGCGGTAGAGCTCTTGCCTAGCACGTGGGCAGCCCCAGTTCCATCCTCAGCACCACATAAAAATAAAGTCATTGTGGACAACTAAAACAAATATTTTTTTAAACCCCTTTAAAAAAAAAAAAAAAAGGACTGGGGATGTTGCTCAGTTTTAGAGCACTTGCCTAACATGTGCTAGGCCCTAGGTTCAATCTCCAGCAGTACAAAAAAAAAAAAAAAAAAAAGACATGTACCTGATGGGTATCCACACTCATTTCCTCAAGTTTCCTTGACCAAAGGACAAATTGTTTCATTTGTCAAGCCACTTTTGGCCTTTGCCTAACCTTGGCCCAAATTTCTTAAGTGCTGAGAATTTACTTCTTTTGTTAGTAGAAATGTCTATTACTCTGTGGGGTTTGGGGTTGACAGTTTTGCAGTACTGGGGATCGAACCCAGGGGTACTCTCACTGAGCAACATCCCAAGCTTTATTTATTTATTCATGTAGATATTGCTTATCTATATTGCTGAAGCCTAAAACTTGCAATCCTGCTTCAAGCTGCTAATACGCATGCACCACCACACCCAACTAAGACCTCTGTTACTTTGTACAAATTCAGGAATGGAATAAAAATTATACTTTATGAGAAAATACACCTGATAATTGACACAGATTAAAAGTATAGAGCAGGGCATGGTGGTGTACGCCAGTAATCCCAGAATTTGGGAGGCTGAAGCAGGAGGCTCACAAGTTCAAAGCCAGCCTCAGCAATGGCAAGACACTTAGCAACTCAGTGAGTCCCAATCTCTAATAAAATACAAAAAAGGGCTGGGGATGTGGCCCAGTGGTCGAGTGCCCCTGGGTTCAATCCTTGGTACCAAAAAAATAAGTAAATGTATGGGATGAATGAGTCTTATTTTTAAAGACAGTAGGAAGAGAATGAAGAAAAGGAACTAAAAGATATGTGCAACATACCTTGCATCCAAAATATATAAAGAACTCTTTCAAAACCATTGAAAAGAAACAGTTCAAGACAATAATGGGAAAAACGCATAATCAGCAAGGAAACTAGCATGATAATTGGGCATCTTGCAGAGAAGAACATGAAAAGGGCCAATAATCTTTTGAATAATTTTGGAACTGCAAACTAAGAGCACACCTAAAGGCACAAATGTTAAAGTCTGACAATATACGGTGATGCTAGAGGATGGAGCAGTTGAAATGCACATGACTTACTGGCCAGAATACCCACGGTACAATGCAAACAACATGGCATCACCTACTGGAATTGGACATGTGTATCAGTTATCTCTGGCTGCATAACAAAACACCCCAAAACGCTGCAGCTTAAAACAACAGTCGTTCCTTCTGTGCCTAGATCTGCTGCCGAGGCAGGACTCCACAGCACAGCTTGTCCACATGCAGCAGTGGCCACTGTGGGCTGGAGCAGCCACGTCAGAGAGGGTGCACTCGCATGGCTCATGGCTTGGTGGGCAGAGAGCCTACTAGGACTCCCTTGTGGGAGGGGGCCAGGTTCCTAGAGCAAGGGTCCCAAGAAAACCAGATGAGACCTGTATTACTTCTCATCTACTAGCCTGAGAAGTCAGGTAGCATCACTGCTGCCAGAGTGACAAGCCTATCCAATTTCAAGAGATGAGGGTACCTGGGCTGGGGTTGTGGCTCAGCGGCAGAGCGCTCGCCTCGCACATGCGCGGCCCGGGTTCGATCCTCAGCACCACGTACAAACAAACGCATTGTGTACAACTAAAGCAAATAAATATTAAAAAAAAAAAAAAAAAAAGATAAGGGTACAGACCCCATCTCTTGAAGGGAAAAGAGTTAGGGTCCCGTTTAAGAGGAGCGGGCTGCATGGGAGACCTCATGGTCATTTTGGGGAAATGCAAGCTGCTGAAGTGTGCATACACCCCCAGGTGGAGGGATAAGTCCACACACGAGGGCATTCCGCGCCTACATGATCACCTGGGAAGACATGAGCATGAGTGTCCAAAGCCCCAGAGTTTGGGGATTTTTTATATATTTATTTATTTAGTTGTAGATGAACACACAGCATCTTTATTTATTTTTATGTGGTGCTGAGGATCAAACCCAGTGCCTCACACATGCGAGGCAAGCTCTGAGCTACAGCCCCAGCCCCTATTTTGGGGGGTATTTTTTGGGGGGATAACACCAGGGATTGAACTTGGGGCACTCAACCACTGAGCCACATCCCAGCCCTATTTTGTATTTTGTTTAGAGACAGGGTCTCAGTTGTTTAGCGCCTCACTGCTGCTGAGGCTGGCTTTGAATAACTCCTGATTCTCCTGTCTCAGCCTCCCAAGCTGCTGGGATTACAGGTGCGCACCACCACAACCAGATAGCACTGTTTTTGTTTTTGTTTTTGTTTTGTGGTACTGGGGATTGAACCCAGGACCTGTGCATGAGAGGCAAGCACTCTACCAACTGAGTTTTTACTGTTGTTGTATTTTTGTTTTTGTTTTTGTTTTTGATACTGGGGATTGAACTCAGGAGCACTCGACCACTGGGCCACATCCCCAGCCCTTTTTTTTTTTTTTTGTATTTAGAGACAGGGTCTCACTGAGTTGCTAAGTGCCTTGCCATTGCTGAGGCTGGCTTTGAACTCGCGATCCTCCTGCCTCAGCCTCCCAAAGTGCTGGGATTACAGGCGTGCGCCACCGCGCCCAGCCCTACATTTACTTTAATAGAAATCTAGCGATTCACATAGCTGCAATGGAAATCAGTCCTCCTTTCCACCAGGAAATAGGTAGACAAATCAGTTGTGCAACCAAGGCCTCACACAGGTGTCAGACTTCAGAATAAATGCCATGTGAACCACATGACACACCCACCTTGAAAGGACAGGGGCTGGAGAGTGGGCGTTGAACCTGCACCCACGCGGCCCTCAGCCCGCTCTGGCCGGGCATCTGAGCTCTGGCGTACAACGCCTCAGCCACTCAAGTGGTCAGAAGGCCCCAGGAAGGTAAGAGCTCACCTCACTCCCTACCTGCCCAAGAACTGCAGGCAAACATGAGGCATCTAGCTTGGCTCCATTTCCTACCGTAGGATGAGAGGAGCAAACCAGACTTAAAAAAAAATCTTGGGAGCCAGGCGCGGTGGTGCAGGCCTGTAATCCCAGCACTTGGGAGGCTGAGGCAGGAGGATCACGAGTTCAAAGCCAGCCTCAGCAATGGCGAGGCACTTAGCAACTCAGTGAGACCCTGTCTCTAATAAAGTACAAAAAAGGGCTGGGGATGTGGCCCAGTGGTGGAGTGCCCTGAGTTCAATCCCCGGTACCCAAAAAAAAAAAAAAAAAAAAAAAAAAAAAAAATCTTGGGGCTGGGGACATAGCTAAATTGGCAGAGTACTTGCCTCGCATGCACAAGGCCCTGGGTTCAATCCCCAGCACCGCAAGCATAATAGGGGTTCAGTCCTACATTCCTTATGATGACATCTCCAGACAGAGTTGATTTTCTGGCCTTGGTCTTGCGTAAGGCATGGGTAGATGCACCTCCTAACAGGGAGGCGGGTGCATGTCAGTCACCACTTCTACAACACCTGTGAGTCAGGTCAGCACACAAGATGGCTGGCAGCCTGGGATGGTCCAACCTTAAATTCAGAACTGCGCAGAAGGGTGGCCTGTGTCCTTTCAGTGGCAGGCTGAGTGCTTCTAGAAGACCTGCGAAGGAGGGGTTCTGAGTCCTGGGGTCACACCTGCCTGCCTTGCTATCTATGATATCTCACACCTCAGCAGGGATGGACTTTGACTTGGAGAAAGCAGAGAGCGAAGTAAAGTCGTCCTTGTCTGATGGCAATGCGAGCTGATTTTATCCAGAAGTGAGTGATAGAAGTCATCTGATTGAAAAGGCCACAGATAGGAAGTGACAGTTTCATGGTCCTGTACAGCATTAACTAAGTTTCTTTTTTTCAATGTAAGTCAGCAAGCTTACTCAACCAAGCTTCTTCTCAGACACTACGAAGCTTCCCTTTCTCTGATCTTTTGAACCAGCCTCACCTCATGCTGGTTTTCCTCATTAGTGATTAAATAAATCTTTGATGCATCCTCAATTTAGAGGCGTATGAGTCATGTTTTTAACTTTTCAAAAATCATGCTTTGACAGATCCACCCCTCAGCGTCTCCCCTGGGAGGTCTGATGGGACTCTCAAACAACCTGAGGCTGGCTTCTACCTCCGTCCCCAGGCGACCCCGTCACCCCCTCTGTGTGGAAAGAACGTGTCTCCTGGAAGGACACGTCCTCAGCCACAGCCCCTGTGACTGGCCTGGTTAGGTCTGGGGCCAGGCGTCCTGGGCACAGGTGTGCAGTGGAGGACGGCTACCTGAGGGTGGACACAGAGACCGGAGGGACGTGCGTGGCATCGGGCCGGCCGAGTGCCGAGGGGGACCGGGAGCACCAGGGCTGGCAGCCACGGGAGCTGGAGGAGACGGGAAGGACCCTCCTATGAGGCTGCAGAGGGAGGCAGCTCTGCCCACCCCGACGCCAGACTTCTGACCTCCGGGACTCCGAGGCCAGCAGCCTCAGCTGTCCTAAGGGGCCCAGTCTGTGCTCTGTCCTGGCAGCTGCAGAAGACGAAGGCACCCCGTCAGCCACGGGCACCCTCGTGCTTCCTGAGGGGCGGGCCCTGACAGGCCCACCTGGAAGTCCCAGGGCTCCCCCAGTGTGTCCAGAACCAGGTCTGTGACCGGCCGCCCAGAACCAGCCGCACCTGCCACCTGCGTCCTCAGGACAGCTCCTCACTCCTCCTCCAGCACCTCGCTCCAGCCGCAGCCTGGCAGATTCTGCCACTCTGTGCTGACCCTCCCTGACTCCCGCCTCCCTCAGGATGGAGCCCAAGCCCTCAACGTGGCAGTGAGAGCAAACAAAGAGCTAAGAGCTGAACCGGGGCTTGACCAGACACTCCTCCAAAGAAGATCTAGCGTGGCCCGTGAGCACCTGTGGACCCTCAGCGGCATCGGCCACCAAGGCCCGGAAGGAGAGATCCGCAGCGAGACGCCAGGGCACCTCCCAGGACCTGCGGGGGACCGTGTGGACCGCTGCGCAGAGACCTCACAGCCAGCGCAGACTCGGCCCGGGGCCAGGAGAAGGGAAGGCGCGTCTCGCCTGAAACTCACCCATAAAGGCTCGCCAAGATGTGGGACCAACAGAAAGCGCCGCGTGCACATAAAGGGACGATACCTGACGATCAAAGCAGATGAACTGGCGACGTGGAGGAACCTTGAAAACACCCCACTCCGTGAGAGGGGCCAGGTGCGAAAGGTCACACGAGGTCGCTTAGGGGAAATGTCCCGAATAGGCAAATCCGTGCAGCAGGATTGGGAAGGGCTAGGGAAGGAGGAACAGGAGCGAGGCCGAAGGCAGCGTTGTCCCTGTGACCCGCAGAACTGCCCACAGCACCAGGGAGGCTCGCAGGCCCTCCGAGGGCCATGCCGCGAGCTGCCCAGGCCCGGGAGCGCGTGTGTGCAGCCGCGCCTCGGTAACGCCGTCTTTAAACCACGCCGGATCAAGAATTACATAAACATGATTTAAAAATAACACCAGAGACTTCTTGTTCAGGAGTGGACGGCGTGGACTAGTTTTCCCCTTCCTCCAGCTAAGCCCGACTTTAAATGACACAGCAGACCATCACAGGACCCCAGGCGGCAGGAGGCGAGCAGGCTGGCCAGGCCGGGACTGCAGCCTCACCCCCACCCGGCACCTGTGACCCTCCGGGCCAAGGCAGGAGGTGTCCCGCCCAGGGTGAGGAAAGCCCAAGTGCCCTCCCCCAGGGAGGACAGTAGAGGTGGCAGGACCCCCACGGCCCGGCCCACCTGTGCCACTTCTCCTCTTCCCAACCAGCAGCTCTGGGCAACCTGAGCAGCACCACAGGCAGCGGCCGCAGAGTTGAGCACGCACCTCAGTGGCACCAGGCGAACGCGACAGACCAGGCTCAAGACGCCAGACCGCCCACAGCAGTTGGCTGGAAAGCCCTGCCCTGCACTGGCTGACTCCTGGTCAAGACCCAGGGAAGGCTGAAGGAGGACACTGTGCCTCCTACATGCACCCAGCATCCAGACTGTGATCAGAGGACGGCGTGCAGCGCCACCAGCTAGAACTTACAAGTTAATGAGGAAAGACAATTAACAGATGTCAACACTGAGGCAATCAGAAGTCAGAAGTGTCTGACAGGGTTGTAAAGCAGCCGTCACCAAAACTCCTCAACAAGCAATTGTAAATAGTCTTGAAACAAATAAAAGAATAGAAAATCTTAACCAAAAGAACCACAAGTTTAGCCAGGCACAGTGGCACACGCCTGTCATCCCAGGACTTGGGAGGCTGAGGCAGGAGGATCACGAGTTCAAAGCCAGCCTCAGCAATGGTGAGACACTTAGCAACTCAGTGAGCCCCTGTCTCTAATAAAATACAAAAAAGGGCTGGGGATGTGGCCCAGTGGTGGAGTGCCCTGAGTTCAATCCCTGGTACCAAAAAAAAAAAAAAAAAAAAAAAAGAAAAAAAAAAAGACTCCACATACTTGGAAACTAAACAACAAACTTCTAAATAATCCATGGTTCAATAAAGAAGGCATAAGGGAATTTGAAAATATCGAACTTAATTAAAACAAAAATACAACATATAAAAAATCCAAAGTAGTGGGAAGAGGGAAATCTATAGCACTAAATGCATATCTTGGAAAAGATGAAATGTCTGAAAGCAACAATCTAAGCTTCTGTCTTAAAGGGGGGCTGGGGCTGGGGCTTAGAGGTAGAGTGCTCTTCTCACATGTGTGAGCTCTGGGTTTGATCCTCAGCACCACACAAATAAAATAAAAAGGCGCCGGGCGTGGTGGCTCACGCCTGTAATCCCAGTACTTGGGAGGCTGAGGCAGGAGGATCGCAAGTTCAAAGCCAGCCTCAGCAATGGCGAGGCACTTAGCAACTCAGTGAGACCCTGTCTCTAGTAAAATGCCAAAAAGGGCTGGGGATGTGGCCCAGTGGTCGAGTGCCCCTGAGTTCAATTCCCGGTACCAAAAAATAAAAAAATAAAAAAATAAAAAATAAAAAGGCATTGTGTCCACCTACAACTAAAAAAAAAATAAAAATAAAAATAAAAGAATCTAGAAAAAGGGGCTTGAGGTGTAGGAATGCAGCTCAGTGGTAAAGCACACCTGGGTTCAATCCCCAGTACTGGACAAAAGAAGAAAAGATTTGGATTCAGCAAGTCATAATTGCAAAAGCCAATTCTTTTTAAATAAATCTCTCTGGCTGGGCTGTAGCTCAGTAGTGGAGTATGTGCTTAGCATGCGAAAGACCCTCACCCAATCCCCAGCATCCCCCATACGCTGTCTCTGTCTCCATATCTTTATAAAGAGACCTGGAAGTGGACAGACAGACTACGCCTATACATGAAAACACATATGTTGGTTCCTATCGGCTCTGTTTCTCTAAAGAACACTGACACAAAAAAGGGGAGGGGGCAGAGAGAGATAGAGATAGAGAAAAATCACCTGCATCAGGACTGACACAAGAAATACCACTACAGGCCCTACAGACACCAATAATCAGGCAATTCTATGAACAACTCTGCACACATGAATTTTTCAAGTTAGATGAAATGAGCCAATCCCACAAAAAAACACAAACTAGCATAACACATCAAAATAGAGAGAACTTAAAGAGCTCAAGGCTGGTTCAATAGTAAAAATTAATTAATGTAATTCAGCATATTAACAGTCCAGAGGAGAAAAATCACATGGTCCTATTAACTGATACAAAAAAGACACCTTACAGAATCCAACATTCATTCATGATTAAAAACTCTGAGAAGGGCTGGGGTTGTGGCTCAGCGGTAGAGCGCTTGCCTGGCACGTGCGCGGCCCGGGTTCGATCCTCAGCACCATGTACAAATAAACCCATTGTGTACAGCTAAAGCAAATAAATAAATATTTAAAAAAAAAAAACTCTGAGAAAAGAATAGAGGGGAATTGGGTCTTGGGCGTGTACTGCTTGGTGGTAGAGCACTTACCTGGCCTGTACGTCAGGTGGGGGAGAGAGAGAGAGAGAAGAGGAGAATAGCTTCAACGTGATCTACAAACAACCTACATCTCACATATTTGGTGGCAAAAGATTGACAGGTTCCCCTTAAAATCAGGAAGAATGTAAGGATTTCGCTCTCCACACCTTTACCATGGTTCTGGAAACATTTACTGGCGTAATAAAGAAACAAAGAAAAGAAAAAGGCATTTACCTCTAAAAGAAAAAATTAAATTGTCTCTCTTTGCAAATGGCATGAGTACCTATATAAATAACCCAAAGAAACCACCAGTAAAACTCCCAGAACTAACAGCAAGTTCAGCAGTTCCCAGGACAAAAGTAAACATTGTTTTTAGAAATCAATTGTATTGCTGGATGCAGTGGCACATGCTTGTAATCCCAGCGACTCAGGAGACTGAGGCAGGAGGATTGCAAGTTCAAAGCCAGCCTCAGCAACTTAGCAAGGCCCTAAGGGATGGGGATATAGCTCAGTAGTTAAGCACCCTTGGGTTCAATCCTGACTACCAAAAAAAAAAAAAAAAAAAAAAAGAACAAAAGAAAGAAATAAATCAAAGGTCTAAATAAATGAAGAGACATAACTATGTTCATGAATTGGAAGACTCAAAATAGTACAAATGCCAGAATTTTCCAAATTGATATACAAGTTTAACACAATTTCAGTCAAAATCCCAGCAAGATTTTTCTGTAGATACAAACAAGATTATTCTAAAATGCATATGGAATGATAGCTAAAATAGTTTGAAGAGGGGTGTACAAAGTAAGAAGAATCACTTCATGTGCTTTATTATAGCTAGGTAATCAAGACTGTGTGGTATTGGTGAAGAATTAAATACAAAGGTTAATGCAACAAAAGAGACACCTGGAAATTAACCTGCACAAATTTGTCCAACTGATTTTTTTTTTTTTTTTTTTTTTTTTTTTTTTTTTTTTTTTTGGTGCCAGGGATTGAACTCAGGGGCACTTGACCACTGGGCCACATCCCCAGCCCTTTTTTATATTTTATTAGAGACAGGGTCTCACTTAGTTGCTAAGTGCCTCGCCATTGCTGAGGCTGGCTTTGAACTCGATATCCTCCTGCCTCAGCCTCCCAAGTGCTGGGATGACAGGCGTGCGCCACCGCGCCCCGACTAATTTTTTTTTTTAATATTTATTTATTTGCTTTAGTTGTACACACAATGCATTTATTTGTACGTGGTGCTGAGGATCGAACCCGGGCCGCGCACGTGCTAGGCGAGCGCTCTACCGCTGAGCTACAATCCCAGCCCCCCCCCCCCCCCCCCCCCGACTAATTTTTGACAAACACAGAGAAGCATTCTGAGGGACAGAGGAGAGTGTTTTCAACAAATGTCACTGGGGCAGTCAGACATCCGCGGGGGAGAAGCAGGAAGAGGGAGGGAGGAAGGATGGGGAGGACAACTGCGACCTCAGTAGCTCACGAAGGTCAATCCCCATCCCCAGACCAAAATCCAAGACTATAAAACGTTTAGGAAAAAATACAGCAGAGAAGCATTGAGATCTAGGGCTCGGCAAAAATTTCTTACACTGGGGCTGGGGATATGGCTCAGTTGGTAGAATGCTTGACTTGCATGCACAAGGCTCTGGGTTCGATCCCCAGCACCACAAAAAAAAAAAAAAAAAAAAATCTTAAGACTTGACAACAAAAGCATGAGCCATAAAAGAAAATATTGATAAATGGGGCCTCATTAAAATTTAAAACTTGTTGGGCACAGTGGTGCACGCCTGTAATCCCAGCAGCTTAGGAGGCTAAGGCAGGAAGATTGTGAGTTCAAAGCCATCCTCAGCAAAAGTGAGGCACTAGGTAACTCAGCGAGACCCTGTCTCTAAATACACCCTTTGTTATAGAAAGGACCTCAAACCCAACAACCACTTGATCCAATTTTTTAAAATATTTATTTATTTTACTTTAGTTGTACACAATGCAATGCATTTATGTTTATGTGGTGCTGAGGATCGAACCCGGGCCGCGCACGTGCGAGGCGAGCGCTCTGCCCTCTGCCGCTGAGCCACAACCCAAGCCCTTGATCCAATTTTTAAAGGGGGCAAAAAGCTGGGTGCTGTGGCTCACACTGTCATTCCAGCAGTTCAGGAGGGCTGAGGCAGGAGGATCACAAGTTCATAGCCAGCCTCAGCAACTTAGCTAGACCCTGTCTCAAAATTTAAAAAGAAATAAAAAGGGCTGGGGATATAGCTCAGTGGTTAAGTGACCCTGGGCTCAATCCCTGGTACCAAAAGATAAATAAATGAATAAATAAGCACAATTAGGTATCACAGCTATTAAAATGACTAAAATACGAAGCAGTGACAACCGAACACTGGCAAAGATATAGAGGAACTGGCTCTTTCACACGTGCTGGTAGAAGACAGCTTGCCAATTTCTTCAAAAACTAAACATGCAACTACCTTATGACCTAGTGGTTGTGCTCCTGGGCACTTATTCCAGACAAATGAAGACTTTTTTCCCACTAAAACCTGCACTTGAATGTTGATACCAGCTCATTTTGTGATAGACCAAAACTGGAATTGACCTGTATGTCCTTCAACAGGGGAATGGCTAAACAATACGGTGCATCTACCCTGGAATAGTACTTGGTATGCAAAAGGAATCAACTATTGACATATGCACTGATGTGGATAAATTTCCAGGGAATTATACTGAGCAAAAATAGTCAATCCCCAAAAGCTATTTATAATATGATTCTATGTAAATGAGGCTTTAGAAAGAAAAGCAGATGAGCTGAAGCTCAGGGTTGGTCACAGGGCAGGAAGTGGCTAAAAAGGGACAACTGAGCAAACTGGGTTAGCAGAGCACCCAGACCTGCCTGGGGGACCCCCCTGTGCAGAAGTTAGCACACACCGAGCACAGGTGGAGCTGGGGGAGTCAGAATGAGATCAGGGACCCTACCAGATCAACAGTTTGAGATCTTTCATGTGAGCCTACAATTATCTCAAAAAAAATTTGATTTTCAATTTGAAAAAGTCTACTAGCGTTGTCCAACAGTGCAATCCATCGCCTGAGACATGTCCCATCACTGTCCACCACACAAACCCTCTCTACTACCTGTCTGAAGTGTCCATCCGTTTCTGTCAGCCCTGATTATCCTACGGTGCTACAGAATACTTATTCCTCCTGTCCAATAGCTCCTTAGTACCCACTGATCATCCCCTTCCCACCTCTCCCACACTCTTGCAGACTGAGGAAGCCACTATTCCACCCTCTTCTTCTTTAAGATCAACGTTTTAGCTTCCACGTTTAGAGATTTTTATGGAGGCTTCGCCACGGAGGCCTGATCCAGCATGCCTACTCAATCTCCAGTTCCAGAGGACCGCAGTGGGAGGTCCAAGTTTCCCATCATGGCTTGGTCCTTCTGGTGACCAGCCCCTCCTGAAGCCATCCAGGTGCTCCTGTCATTCAAGAAATTCCAAGCTTGGGAGGCTGAGGCAGGAGGTTCACAAGTTCAAAGCCAGTCTCAGCAACTTAGGCCCTAAGCAACTCAGTGAGACCCTATCTCTAAACAAAATATAAAAAGTGGCTGGGGATGTGGTTCAGTGATTGAATGCCCCTAGATTCAATTTCCCCCACCAAAATAAATACATAAAAGTAGAAATTTCAAGGAACTTAGGAGCTATGAGCAAGAGACTCCTCTCTCCTCCATCACTCAGGAAATCAGGAGTTCTGTCAGAAACCCGGGACAGAGGTGAAATATATTTTTCTCATTGTCACACTTCCATAGTGCCGTGTGCACACCTATGTGGTGCAACAGGCATTCATTCAAGATGACCAGGGTTGAGGCACAGCTCAGTGGTAAAGCGAGTGCCTAGCAAGAGAAAGGCCCTCGGGTCCATCCACTGCACCAAACAAAAGGAAACAAGGAATGATTTTAGGCTCCCACTGACATGGTAACCATCTGGTGGAGCTGTGAGATCCCGGGGAACATCGGGCAGCTTTTCCAGAGCTGTCCAAGCAGGGCCTTGTAGGTTCTACCTGAAGAGAGGAAGCCCATTCCGGTCCATGGGTCCCCAGAACAGCCTTGCACGGACAGCCCCTTAACGTGTAAAGCAGGGGCCTGGACTGTGCCTCTAAGCACTGAACAGTTCCATCTCAGATGAAAGCCTCTGGGCCCACCCTTGGGCAGCAGCAGCTTCCTCCAGGGCTGGTGAGGTTGTGGGAGGGCAGAGATGAGAGCTTTGACACTCAGGGAAACCTGTCAATCAGCAGCAGTGGAAGATTTCCAGAGCTGTCCAAGCAGGGCCTTGTAGGTTCTACCTGAAGAGAGGAAGCCCATTCCGGTCCATGGGTCCCCAGAACAGCCTTGCACGGACAGCCCCTTAACGTGTAAAGCAGGGGCCTGGACTGTGCCTCTAAGCACTGAACAGTTCCATCTCAGATGAAAGCCTCTGGGCCCACCCTTGGGCAGCAGCAGCTTCCTCCAGGGCTGGTGAGGTTGTGGGAGGGCAGAGATGAGAGCTTTGACACTCAGGGAAACCTGTCAATCAGCAGCAGTGGAAGACTGTGGGCGAACCTTCTCCGTGAAGGCCTGGACAGCGCATAGCTGTGCTCCAGTGAAATTCCGGGCAGGACAACGCCTACAGCTTCGTGTACTTTTCCCCTCAACCATCTAAAAAGAACAGAGTCATTCTTTGCTCAGGGTTGTGCAAACTCGGGCAGCAGGGTGGACTTGGGCTTGGAACAGTCAGGTCCAGGATGAGAGGCGGGGTCCGGCCACAGCAGGGAGGGCTCGCAGGGCTGGGCGGAGGCGGGCATGTCCCAACCGAACTCGCTCAACCACGCGGGCAGTTGTTGAACCGCTTCCTATAGTTACAGTCGGGACGAAGGAAGTGGACAAACTTGTCTCACTTTCGTAAAACGTCACCAACGAGGGACCGCTGGGCTAAAACCCACCCGCAGAATGTATTTGCTCCGCGCAGGAATTTGATTTAGGAATCCTACGTTGTAAGCCCACGCTGCTCACATACACCCAAAGTCCCCAAGCCCGGCGAGGTCAGCACCGGCCACAGCCGGCCCCGCCCTTCGGCGCCCAGGCGCAGCCCTCGGGGCCGGAGCACCTGGCGCACCTGGCGCACCTGGGCGCACCTGGGCGCACGCGCCGATCCGCCGTTGGCGGGCAGGTGGGGCCGGAACCCGGGCTGCAGCCAAAGACGCTGAGGCCCACCCAGCCGACCAGACCGGAAGCCTCGCGGCCGACCGTTGGGTGGGTGCCGACCTCCACCAACGGCCGAACCCCGAAAAAAACCGCGGAGACCGCTATAGCCCCAGCGGCGCGCAGCGAACCCACCAGCAGCCGCCCAAACTGCGCCTGCGTGTTTGCCGGCGGGGCTCGGGAGGGGCGGGCGCGGGGCTGCGCCTGCGCGGTCTACAGCGTGGAGCCACGGGTGGGGGGGCGGCCAGCGCACGGAACTGCGCTTGCGTGGTGTGCCGCGCGAGGGAGACTCCGGACACGACTGGCCTGGCGCACGGGATTGCGCCTGCGTGGTCTAGGGCGAGGGTGCGAGTGTTTGTGTGTGTGTGTGTGTGTGTGTGTGTGTGTGTGCGCGCGCGCGCGAGCGAGCGCGGGAGGGACTCCGGGCTGGGGGAGCGTTCAGGACTGCGCCTGCGTAGTCTACGCGCGTGGGGAACTCCAGGCTGGGCGGGCTCGTGGGACTGCGCCTGCGCCATCCGCCCGGCCCCGCCCCGGCCGCGGCGCCTCTGCGCCTCCTGCCGCTCGCTCCTCGGGGCCGCGGGCGGGGCAGGTGCGCGGGGATGCGCCTGCGCGCGCCAGCCCCGCCCCGGCCCCGCCCCCGCGCCGCGCGGGGCCCTGGGAGGGGCACAGCGTCCGGCGGCGTCGCGGGCGGCGGGGCCGGGGCCGCGGGAGGGGCGGCGGGGGCAGACAAAGCGGCTAATGAATGGGCGCGCCCGCCTCGCCGTTCCCCGTCCCCAGCGCGCGGACCGCGCCGCGCCGAGCCGGCGCCCAGGTGAGTGTGCGCGGAGGCGCCCCGACCACGAGCCGCGTCCGCCGCCGGTGCGCGCCGCGCGGGGCGGGCGGCCGCGCCATTGTCCGCGCGGGCGGGGCCTGCCGTGGCGCCGCCCGTGACAGCGCCCGCGGGGAGGCCGGGCGCGGGGTGCTCGGCGCGTCCCGGCCGCCGCGGCGGGCCCCCGAGCCCCGCGCCGCCGCCGCTCGCCCCGCCGGCCGCGTCGCCGGCACCGGCGCCCGGGCCCCTTTTGTCCCGAGCGCGCGGCCCGCACCGTTCGGCGCTCGCTGCCGCCGGCGCCCGGCCGGTGGAAAGGGAAGTTGTGCGTTTGCAAGTTCCCTCTGTCGGGCCGCGTGCGTACTTCGAGAAACCCACTTGGGCCGAGGAGCCCGCGTGCTTAGGCAGGCCACCCCGGACTTCCACCTGAAACGCGCTTTTTGTGTGGTCTCTTTATCGTCGTGGCACAACCAGGAGGCTAGGGCGATCTAGCTGCGGGTTTTGAGAAAGTGCTGCGAGTTAATTCAGTTACCTTGGAGCGGAGACTGCAAGGGTTGACCCGAGGGTTTGCAGTGACTGTCTGAATGATGCTCATTTCCTGGAATCCTTAACAGATGATATCTGCTCCTTGGGAGAAGATCTAGTGCAAGTTAAGAGATTCTGTGAGTCTTCAGAAGGTTTCCAAGTCAGTCTTTTAGGCACCGGACACCGCTCATCTACGTTGGAAGAGAGCTAAGAGTCTTAGACCACTGGACCGGTGATTGCTTTACCGTGCCCCCCACCTGTGTTCCAGCTAGTTCCTGAATGCGGCAGGGCAGTGGTTGATGTGTGTGGATGCGGAAGCTCTGCTCTTTGATGTCAACACACACACAAACACACAGAGGTTCCCCAGTGCCTAGGAGGACAAAGCTTTTCCATAAATTATGAGGAGGACTGAGTGATTTCTGTGTATGCACAGTGAAGCTGATAAGCAGTATTTATTTACTGAAAAAAAACGTGTGTATGTTTCAGATCCTTGGCAGGCCTAGAGTTTGCAGAGTGAAGATAACTGGGAAGTGGACCTCTGGAAGCATGAAGACAGTAAGTGACCATGGTCAGTGCCATCGTCCTTTTCACTTTGTAGCTGTGTTTTCTCTGTGCTTGGCTTCACCTACATTCAGTATTGACTTCTGGTCTGATTTCCTTCTCCTTCCTAGTGGTGATGGCCTTGCAAGAGAAGGGAGCAGGTGAATGCCTGTTGGGCTTAGTGACTTGGGATTGGAGGCCACACTGGTGGAGACCCCGAGTTAGAGGACAAGTGTGCTCTTCTGCGGGCATTCTATTTCCTTCTGAGCACCTGCTGGAAACAATTCAGAGTCAGCGACTCATTCCTTTGACTTGCCCTTTGATTTTCAAGTCTCAAGACCAGAGGACATAAGTTGCAGGAATCATTGTTTTTTGTTTGTTTGTTTTTTTTTTTTAATATATTTTTAAGTTGTAGATGGACACAATATCTTTATTTTATTTATTTACTTTTATGTGGTGCTGAGGATCAAACCCAGCGCCTCACAGTTGCTAGGCAAGCGCTCCACCACTGAGCCCCAGCCCCAGCCCAGGAATCATTGTTCTTACAATTAGTTTTGCCCTGAATTCAGCTGCATAAGAGTCGAAGTGTGCCCTTATCCCTGACTACCTTTGAGTGTCTCACTCTGTCTGCTCATGCCTGTGGGGTACAGCCACTGGCTGGGCTCACCGCCCTCTTTGGGCCCCCACCCTTTATGCCCTGAACTTCCATGCCTTCTTCTTGCCCCAGTTTATAGTGCCTGGGTCTTTTCTCATCCTGGAATGCCTCAAATCATTTTCTTGCTAATTATTTGATACATGTTTGGTAGTTCAAATTCTGGAAGGCATTGCTGGGAATAAAACCTTTCCTGTTTCTGAGGCAAAGGGCACCTGCAGAGACATGGGCACTTCCCTCTGGGGTGTTCGTGCTTCTCTACCCAGCACCCGGGGCAGCATGGCTCGGTAAGAGGACCTGCCCTCGGAGATGATGGTGGTGGGGGGTCCACGTGGAGCAGGCCAGGTGCACCTGTTTCCCAAGCTTCTCAGGAAGCTGAAGCAGGAGGCTCACCTGAGCCCCAGTAGTTCAAGGCCAGCCTGGGCAATGTAGCAAAACCTTGTCCTCCCCACCCAAAAATAAATAAGTAATAATTCAGTAAGTGCTCTGATAAACTATCAGCAGGCGAAGGCAGAAAGAGAGCTGCTTAGTTTCTGAGAAATGCTCCGGGAAGCCACTGGTGGGGAGGGATGTTTGGTCCAGCCTCCTCCCTGCTGGCCCACGAGGCTGCTTTCAGCGACCACTGCTGCCACCTGCTCCTCGGCCTGGGTTGGGAGTGGCCCTGCAGGCCCTGGGCTTGCTCTGTCCTCCAGCTCTACCACTTTGCGGACGCAAGCCAAGCGCTGACTTTTCATCCAGAGCAGCCATGTGGCCGCCGGTGGAGGCTCCCATTGTGGTGTCTGTTCTTCCTGCCTGCCACAGAGAGCAGGTGGGGGGGGGGGGGCTTCATTTGGTTGCTACATCACAGAAGCCATGTGCCACATCCTGTAAGTTAAAGGACATTTGACGATTTCCAGCAGCTTTCAGCCATAGCTGCAAGTCAGGAAGTCACTGGGGGGACTTCCCTGAGGAAAGGGTGGGTGGTGAGGATGTGGTATTAAATTCAGGGGACCCAGAGAGAGAGTAGCAGCTCAGTCCATGCCCTGTTATGTGACCAGAACATTTGTGGGACAAGGACCAGCTGACCTTAACGTAGTCTGTTTGCTTGCTTTGGAATGTGCCTGTTTCCAAGGTAGCCTTATCAGGGCTTCTGACCAGGTCTCTGGGGGAAGCAGTTCTGGTTCCAGGTTTCTGGAGTCCAGCCCTGCGCAGCTGTCCTAGTGCGCAGCTGCGTGTTCTCTGGTGAAGGCTGCCCAGGCCTGGGTGGTGGTTTTTGACTCCAGCACTGTGTGTCAGTGGTGCTGGCTTTGAGGTATGTGACTCTGTTGGTCATGCCACGTGCACCCCAGGTTGTCATTGTGCCTGGAGTCTTCCAGAGAATGACTTCTATCTTGGCTCACGCCAGGCGGGGGGTAGGGGGTGGTCACGCTCCCAAAGCCCCTCGGTGTGTTCATCGCTTCCTGAGGGCGAATGCACCCCCGCTTGAAACAAGTGAACACTGGGTTTTGTTTTGTTTTCTTTGGTACCAGGGATTAAATCTAGAGGTGCTTAATCACTGAGCCACACCCCCATCCCTTTTTGTATTTTTATTTTTTGAGACAGGGTCTCTCTGACTTGCTTAGGGCCACCCTAACTTGACAGGCTGGCTTTGAACCTGTGATCTGCCTGCCTCAGCCTCCCGAGTCCCTGGGATTACAGGTGTGCGCCACTGTGCCCGACTTGTGCACTGGTTTCTGAAGGTTGTGTTAGGAATTTTCTAACCCGCCCTCAGGCCGAGCCCTCACCACCGCAGCCTAGCTCCATCGCACAAGTGCTTTCAGACTGTGTGAGGGAGGCTGCAGATGTCGGAACGCTTCCCTTGTGTGTGTCCCTTTTCTGCATGTCTCTGTCTCCTGAGGGACAAGAGTGTCTTTTCTTGCAGTCCCATCACTGAGGCCATCTAGGAAACGTGATGAATAGCCTGGTGCTATCCAGCGGCCAGCTGCCCCGCCTGTCCTCAGGTGGCTCTGTGGCCTGCCCACTCCCACGTCGTGGTGGGCGCTGGGTCTTCCCATTCCTCCTCTGCGCACCCTGCGTACCCGAGACCTAAGTGTGGTCTGTGGGTTGTGCTGCGTGCTTGGAGACGCTGTCCTCCATGCTGTTGCAGGGGTTGGATGAGGCTCTGATCAGGGACGGCCCTGCAGCCAGCACTTGGCCCCTGGGCCTTGCACACAGTGTGTGTTGGTCCCCCCAGGACCGTTGGGCAGCAGTGTACAGCCACACAGTGCTGTCGTCCCTCCTGCCCTGCTTCCCACCCCTCATCCTTGGCGCCTCAGAAGACAGGACAGAGCAGGGCTAGTCCTGAGGAGCACCTGGTTGTGTCACGTGACCCCACTGCAGCAGGGTTTGTTGCCCTTGTTCTGTGAATGTCCAGGCAGGCTGATACTCTGACCTGTTAAAAGCCTGTCACTGCTGTGTGGGGCGCTCAGATTGTAAGCATGACCAGAGGGGAGCCTTGGTGAGCAGTTCCCACCCCTGTGCCGGCAGTCCTCCTGGCCCTTGCTGTGGCCTGCCGTCCTGCTCACCCTCACTTCCTCTTTCACACTGCGGCCAGCCGTGTCCTGAGTGCTTTGTTCCTTTGAGTTTTGTTTTGTTTCATTTTGCTGAGGATTGACCAGGAGGTGCCTGTGCTGGGCAAGGACTCCGCCACTGAGCCACGTCCCCAGCCCTCATCTGTTCATCACTGCTTGTAGTGCTTTTGGTGGACACAGCTAGGAGATATATATGTTTTATGTGGCGGGGGGGTGGGTGGGTACTGGGGATTGAACTCAGGGGCACTCAACCACTGAGCCACATCCACAGCCCTATTCTGTATTTTATTTAGAGACAGGGTCTCACGGAGTTGCTGAGCACCTTGCAGTTGCTGAGGTTGGCTTTGCACTTGAAATCCTCCTGCCTCAGCCTCCCAAACCGCTGGGATTACAGGCATACACCACTTCCCCTGGCAGAAATATATTTTTAAAACATGAGTTTGGGTTGGGATGTAGCTCAGTGCTAGAGCACTTACCTAGCTTGTGCAAGGCGGGGGGGTTCAATCCCCAGAACCAAAAAAAGCATCATGAGTTCATATTGATACCTTTAATATTAATTTAAAATTGTACCAGGCGTGGTCGCACTCTTGTAATCCCAGTGGCTCCGGAGACTGATGGGGGAGGATCACAAATTCAAAGCCAGCCTCAGCTACTTTGCAAGATCCTCAAAATAAAAAAGGTCTATGGATGTTGCTCAGTTATTAAGCACCCCTGGGTTCAATCCCTAGTACCAAGTAATGATAATTTAAAATTACATGGTTTTATTTAATTTCTTTGATTCTTAAATTTGTCTCATTTCATATCTTGAAAGTCTTTTTTTTTAAATATTTATTTATTTGCTTTAGTTGTACACAATTCGTTTATTTGTACGTGGTGCTGAGGATCGAACCCGGGCTGCACACGTGCTAGGCGAGTGCTCTACCACTGAGCCACAACCCCAGCCCTGAAAGTCTTAATTCTTTATATAGTTGGCCCTCTGTTTCTGCAGCTTCCAAATCCTCAGATTCAACCAACAAAAAATCAGAAATGTTTGGAGAAAAGATGGTGGCACGTTGACCACGTACAGATTTTTTACTCATCATTGTAACAACTATTGCCTAGCATTTACACTGTATTAGGTGCTGTGAATGATCTAGAGGTGGCTTAAAGTACCTGGGGAAGTGTGCATGCAGATATTCTCGTGTCTTTGGGGGTGGGAGTGACGGTGTCCTGGAACCAGTTCCCCAGGTGCTGATGGACAGCTGCCGTGGGCATGATCTGTTTTATGCTGGCACAGACGTAAAATGCAGTCATGAAGTTAAAATGTTACATTGCCACTAATGAAACGACTAGTGATTTTTTTGGAAAGTCATGATTTTCAAAGTTCTTTTGCTGCTTAGTGCATGTCCCCTTGACTGATGGTTGGAGTGCTGTGTTTCAAAGTCCCTTGACAGATGTTCTTTTCTGTGGTTACGTTGCCCATTTGATATACAATTAAGTTTGTTTTCAGATTTGGGTTATTTTTAACATCTTAATTTTATATGCACAAAATTACATGGTCTACAAGTCAGAACTACACCATCGCCATTCAGAAAACCTGCCCTGCCAGGCACAGTGCTGCACACCTGTGATCTCAGCAGCTCGGGAGGCCGAGGCAGGAGGATCGCAGGCTTGAGTCCAGCTGTAGCAATGTGATGAGACCCTGTCTCAATAAAAAATTAAAAGGGCTGGGGCTGTGGCTCAGGTAAGCACCTCTGGGTTCAATCCCTAGTACAAACAAACAAAACTGCCCCAAGTCCTCCCCTCCTAAGGCAGCCATTGTTACTCTGTTTTTTCCTGCAAAAGTGAGTGAACATACGGGGCTGGGCTGTGGCCCAAGGGTAGAGCGCTCGCCTAGCACATGTGAGGCGCTGGCTTCTGTCCTCAACGCCACATAAAAAACAAAAAATAAATAAAGGTATTGTGTCCAACTACAACCAAGATATATACGTATATATTTAAAAAAAAAGTGGACACACACTGCCTCAGTCTCCCCTTTTCACAGGGGGAGCTAGCACCGTTGACCCTGTGTGTGTGCTGTTGCTCGGCACACTCTCGAGTGCGGGGTGCTCCTAGGACGGGAGGGTGTGTGTGTCTTGCATGAGGTGAGCACCCACTTCTGGGTCTGTTCCTGGTGGGGTCATCTTTTCACGTTCCCTTCTGTGGGCGTGGTGCCAGAGGACGCGGGTCTTCCTGTGAGTTTGGATTTTTGTTAGGATGACGTGGTGAGAAATGGTATCTTGGAGTAGTTTCCACTTAATGTGTGTCTATTCAAATGAAAAAAAAAAATGAAAACAGTGTACTGATCTACGTTGGGTGTATTGGTAGGTGACACCTTTGAGTTCATTGGGTGCGAGTTACATTAGAAACTCACAGGCCAGCAGGCCCGGCAGTGGGAGCGTACCAGTGTGCAGGTGCTGGCGCAGGAGGAGAGCCTTTGGGAGATGATGGGGTTGTGGGAGGTGAGCCCTCCTGGGCGGGGTCTGTTCCCGTGTCAAAAGGACCCCAGTGAGCTCTGTAGCTCTTTCCACCACAGGACGGCACAGCGCGCAGGAAGCGGCCCTCGCCTGACCCTGAGAACTGGAGCCTGTGATCTTGGACTTCCAGTTCTCCAGAACCGTGAGAAGTGACCTTGCTTGTACGCTGCTCGGTTTGTGGTCTTTGTGGAGCAGACCGACAAGGTGGGCTGCTGCGGTGGCAGCTGCCTGGCACAGTGTCGTAGGCAGCACAGACTCTTCTGCGTGGCTGGCGGCCCTGTTGAGGGTCCCACTCGCATCGCTGTGTTGTTCGTGCCTTGCCACTTGCAGGGTGAGTGCCCTCGTGGCTTCCACCTGTTGCCCTGTTGTTTTGTTCTTGCAGTGCTGGGTTAAACCAGGCCCTCTGCACACGCTGGGCAGCAGTTGGGCCTCATCTGCAGCTCTGTGTCCCTTTGATTCTTAATGAGGAAGAGCACCTTTCTGTGGGTTATTTTTGTATTGCATGCTTCATAGTATTTTACCGTTAGCTCAGCTGTCCACTAGGAGTTGGTTTGGGGGACAGTGTGTACTGGACACAAAGGGTCCTATTTTCCACAGAATGACCTAATCATTTTGGTCCCTTTTTGTTTTCTTTCTTTGGGCGGGTGGGGTGGGAGTTACCCAGGATTGATTGAACCCAGGAGCACTCAACCACTGGGCCACATCCCCATACCTTTTTACTTTTTTTATTTTTGAGAGAGGGTCACTAAGGTGTTGAGCTGGCTTGAATCTGCTATCATCCTGCCTCAGCCTCCTGAGTTGCTGGGATTACAGGCATGTGCCACCATGCCTGGCTCATTTTCATTTTCGTTTTGACATGGGGACTTGGCTTGTTGCCCAAGCTGGCCCCAAACCCCTGACCTTGAGTAATCCTCCCGCCTCAGCCTCCCAGGCAGCTGGGACTGCAGGCGTGCACCACCATGGCTGGCAGACCGCTTGCTTTGTCTTGGGGCTCCAGTCCAAGATCGGGGCTGTATTTGGTGGTGCCTTTTCCCTGGCAGAACCTAGGCTTTGAGAGCAGTGTGCAGCCAGAGGGACTATGAGAGAGCCCTGGCCAGACTGGCCTTTATAGCTGGCCCCTGGAGATGACCACTAATCCAATAATCGCATGAGTGGATTGACCCTTTTGTGAGGGCAGAGCCCTAATCACCTCTCCAAGGTGCCACCTGGTCCCGCTCTGTGCTCTTGCCATGGGGATTAGTGTTCAGCATGCGTGACAAGAGGAAGCAGCCGTTCGAGCCAGAGCATTGTCCTGGCACTGTTCATTGGAAGGTTCCCCTGCAGTCCTGGTCTCCGTCTGCATTGGTCTCTTAGCCCTGGCACCCGGGCCACGGTGCCTACTGCTTGTGGTTTTGTATTTCAAAATCTTTTTTATCTTGAAGTACAACAGGTGCTGAAACCGTGTAAAATAACTGTAGCTCGGTGAATTACCATGAGGTAGACACACGTAATTGGTGCATGGGTCAAAAAACAAACCCTGCTTGTTGGGCACAGGGGCACACGCCTATACACCCAGGTACCCAGGTGGCCCAGGCAGGAGGACTGCCAAATTGAGACTAGCTGGGCATCTTGGTGAGAACCTGCCTACAATAATAGAAAGTTGTGGGCATGTAGCTCCATGATAGAGCACCCCTGGGCCCAGTCCCAACACCTGAATGAAGGAAAGAAAGAAACACACCTGCCCTTTCCATGCCCTCCTGTGCCTAGCCAGGTTTGCTGCCTGTGCTCCTAACACAGGTGCCCAATAGCCTGCGTCACCAGCTGGCCAGGCTGGCGAGATGAGCTGACTTCAAAGGAGCTGGCTGTATCAATAACTAAGAAAACAGCAAAGAAACCACGCAGCACACGCTCGTGAGTCTCTAAGAACGAGGTGAGGACGGCTCGGTGAACCCAAGGGTCAGCTCCATGCTGGGCAGCGCTGGAAAGAGCAAGAGAGTGAGCATACCCGAAACCCCCCTATTTATTGGGGAGAAGACATTCGATAGATTATTCCACCCAAACAAGGCAAGGGGTAGGGTTTCTGGGGTTGAGTCTTGCTTGGTGATGTCTTGTGGTCAGCATGTTGAGTGACATCTTGGCAAGTCACACCCATCTCAGGTGCTGTGTGGGATCACAGGCAGAGCGAGAGGAAAGGCACATTTGCGTGGCACAGCCCAGACCAGTCCCCTCATAACGCTCAAGTGCACATAGCTCACCATACCACCTGTGGATGGCTTGTGACACCGCTACCCCCATTTTCCTGCATTGTTTTATGCCCGAGCTCAGCACCTCTAAGTGCTAGTTAGGTTCCTGTTTTCTAATGACCTTTCAGTCTGTTCCCTCACAGGCGGCCTCGTCCAGCTGCCTCCCAGGGACGCGCTGCTGAGGAGACTGGCCGCGCTGTGTCTCACGGCCGGGACTTTGCTGGTGCCAGTCCTGGGGAGGTCCGCGTGCTCCTCTGGACCCTGGTTCCTGTGAGTTGGTGGTCGGGTCTGGAGGCCAGAGGTGCTTGGGTGGCTTCTGGTGCGAGGCTCCTTCCCAGGGGTGTCATGTGCTCGTAGGGTCTTTCTCTTTCCTTTTTCCCCTTTTGGCGCTGGGGATTGGACCTGCGGTGCTCTGCCACAGAACCACACGCTCCTGACCCTTCCTTCCTTTCTTTCTTTTTTTTTTTTTTAACTCTTAATCCTTTTTATTTTTTATTTTGAGAGAAGGCCTCAATAAGTTGCCCAAGCTGGCCTTGAACTTTGCCATTCTCCTGCCTCAGCCTCCCGAGTGCTGGGATCCATGGCTCTCAGCTTGGCAGCACTGGTGCCCAGGCCACGTGCATCAGCCCCAGCACGCCGGTTCTGGCTCAGTCCGTGCTGCTTTGTCTCAGTTGACCGCCTGTGAGCAGAGGCCTGTCCCCTTGCCCGCTGATGGTGAACTGAAGATCAATGCGTGATTCTTTCTTGAAATGTTTGTTTGTTTGTTTATTTGTTTTGATGTGGTGCTGAGCATCGGACTCAGTGCCTCACTCGTGCGAGGCAAGTGCTCCACCGCTGAGCTACGACCCCAGGCCATAAATGCTTGATTCTTTATGTTTCTAAGTAATCATTTTCCTTTTCTAATGTTGATGAGCCTTTATTGTATTCATTTATTTATACGCAGTGCTGAGAATCAAACCTAGCACCTCACACGTGCCAGGTGAGCGCTCTACCACCAGCTACAGCCCAGCCCTGGAGTCATTTTCTGTCATCCTCCAGAGGTGACTGTGTGACACCCTTGACACAGAGGCATCAGCTCTGTGTTACTACAGCAGATACCTGAGATTTTGGAGGCTCAGGTCCAAGATCAGGTGGTCCCATTGGTGTGGCCTCTGGTGGGTGTGTCTGCCAGATGGGGAGCAGAAAGAGGCCAAGAGACTGGAGTCCCACAGACCCCTAAGGGCATGTCCTCAGTGACCTGAAGGCCTTCCACAGGCCTTGCCTCTAACAGGTCACTGCACCTCCCAGGGCTGCCGTGCTGGGACTGTGCTTTACGTGTGGACCTTTGGGGTCGCTCAGACTGCACCCCCCCACAGCGTGGTCAAACAGGGCTCTACTTTGATATCATGAACTCGAATTGAACATGTGACGGATGTGGACGTGGCGCTCTTAGGGTCCTTGTTAACGTCCACTCGTCTCATCTTGGGACCCTGTGAACCTCGACCTCCCAGCTCCTGGGTCCCTGGCCAGGCCTGGTGCTCTCTCCAGCTGTCGGGTACCAAGAGCTGCTGGCTCATCTCGAGCTCCTCCTGCCCCACACCTGGAGGGCAGGAGCCACTTCTTCAGCTCTGGCTTTGTCCGTGGCTTTCAGGAGCTGCTTCAGAGCCAGGGTCTAGACTTGGGAGAGGAGAGGCTCCTGCTGTGGGATGGGCACTGCTCGGGGCCTTTGCAGCGAGCAGAGCCATGGCGGGGGGCAGGGGGCTGCTGGCAGCTTGCTGGCCTGTGCTTCCGTACACGCCTCTCTCCTTGCACTGGAAATCCTGCTTCTCCTAGCATTTTGGTTGAGATTTGTTCTCTTGTATGTTTCTCAGGAAAGACTCAGAACAGTAGGTACTGAATTCTTGCGTATTGGTAGCAGTCTTTCCATTTTTATTTTTTTGGTGGGGGTTGGTTGGAGGTACTGGGGGTTGAAGTCAGGGGTGCTGTACCCCTGAGCTTTATCCCCAGCCCTTTTTATTTTTATTTGTAGACAGAGTCTTACTGAGTTGTCAAGACCTGCCTTGAACTCGCGATCCTCCTGCCTCAGCCTCCCTCCCGAGCTGCTGCGATCACAGGTGTATACCACTGTGCCCAGCTGCTGCAGTCATGGGGCTTTTTGTTTTGTTTTGTTAAGATTTTCTTTCTTTTCTTTTTTTTTTTTTTTTTTTTTTTGTCAGTGGACCTTTGTTTTATTTATATGTGGTGCTGAGGGTCGAACCCAGTGCCTCACACATGCTAGGCTCTCGCTCTGCAACTCAGCCCCAGCCCTACAGTCATGTTTTTAAAGAATGTGAATCAACACACGTGTAGCATTTTGCACCTTTTTAAAATAGTGATGGGGGCTGGGGTTGTGGCTTAGGGGTAGAGTGCTCTCCTAGCACATGCGTGGCCTGGGTTCGATCCCCAGCACCACGTAAAAATAAACGCATGGTGCACAACTAAAGCAAATAAATAAATATTTTAAAAATGGTGAATCTTCTTCTACTCAGTAGCTCTGATTTTGATGACCTGATGAGTAACTGCTCGCTCTGAAAGCACTGGGGAGTGGGGAGGAACACAAGGAGCACCCGCCTGCCCACCCTCAGCCTGGCTTTCCTGGGCACCCTCCTGCCCAGCTGCTAGGCACTGTGCCCAGCTGATGGCAGTTCTGCTGCATCCTCTGCTTGGAAGCCAGTGTGGCTGGGCATAAAACTCCTGGTTTGCGTTTTCTTCCCTTCAGTGCCTTAAATGTGCCGTTCCATTGTCTTCTAGTGTGGAGCAGGCCGTCAACCTGGCGCCTTGATTTCTTTCCCTCATAAGTAACTTCATGTTTTTTTGCCTGAGAGCCCAAAGGATTTCTTTCTTTCTTTTCCTCTCTCTTTTTTTTTTTTTTTAATTTTTTAAAATATTTATTTATATACTTTAGTTGTACACAATGCAATGCATTTATGTTTACGTGGTGCTGAGGATCGAACCCGGGCCGCGCATGTGCGAGGCGAGCGCTCTGCCGCTGAGCCACAACCCCAGCCCCATTTTTCTCTCTTTTTTTAGTCTGCTGGTTTGGCTAGAGTGTACTTCAGTGTAACTTGCTCAGGATGGGTTTCACATGCCTTTTTTTTTTTTTTTTTTTTTTTTTTTTTGGTATTGGAGATTGAACTCAGGGGCACTGCACCACTGGGCCACATCCCCAGCCCTTTTTTTGTATTTTATTAGAGACAGGGTCTCACTGAGTTGCGAAGTGCCTTGCCATTGCTGAGGCTGGCTTTGAACTCGCGATCCTCCTGCCTCAGCCTCCCAAGTGCTGGGATTATAGGTGTGTGCCACTGCTCCCAGCTCACGTGCCCTTTTGATATGCAGTTTCACAGTTTGTATTTCAGGAAAGGTTTCTTAGTATTTAGTATTTTCCTGTCTCTTTCTTTTTCTGGGGGAGGGGTACTCTGTTTTCTATGTTGGATTTTCTTTAAACTTGCAATTCTCCTGCCTCAGCTCCCAAGCTGCTGGGATTACAGGTGTGCTCCACCATTAGCTATTGTTTTTTACTGAACCCCCGCTCCCCTCTTCAGTACTGAGGATGGAACCCAGGGTCTCATGTGTGCCAGGCAGGTGCTCCACCACTGAGCCACATCCTGAGCCTAGCTATTACTTTTTAGAGCTGTTTTTTTTTTTTAAATATTTATTTATTTACTTTAGTTGTACACAATGCAATGCATTTATGTTTACGTGGTGCTGAGGATCAAACCCGGGCCGTGCACGTGCGAGGCAAGCGCTCTGCCGCTGAGCCACAACCCCAGCCCCTAGAGCTATTGTTTTTTAGTGGTGGTTGTGGGGATGGTATTGAGGATTGAACTCAGGACCTTGCACGTGCTAGGCAAGCGCTGTACCACTGAACCACATCCCCAGGCCTTTTTATTTTGAGACAAGTTCTCCCTAAGTTGCTGAGGCTGGCTTTGAACTTATGGTCCTCCTGCCTTGGCCTCCCAAGTCACTGGGTTTACAGGTATGTGCCACCACACCTGGCTTTTTTAGAATTTTGAAGATACTAATACTGTTTTTGTTTCTCTGGTTTGTGTTGCTTTCTTGGAAAGGTAGCAGGATGCAGTGCTCGCCACTTGTCCTGTCTTACTTTCCACAGTTCGGAGATGGTGATGTTTGCCTGGGCTCTCTGGAGGGACCGTGTTCACCTGACTTTTAGCACAGTGCAGCACTGTAGTGGCCTGTCTCCAGCTGTGTCTGATGCGTAGCTCAGTTTCGTCACACGTGTGTTGAGGAAACCATGTACGGTGTGTGGGGCTCGGTGCTGTGCGTTGGGTCATGGAGGGTGTTCTGCGCTGTCGGCTGCTGCTGCGTCTTCTGTGTTTCTCCTGGGGATAATCTGAATGGACCTGCTCTTGTGGGGTAAGAGCAGAGTGAGCTGGTGGCCTGGCTCGACGTGCACCAGCTGTCACTGCCCGCCTCACCTCTGTCCCCACCTCCGTCGTTTGGAAGCAGACACCAGAAGGTGCGTCTCCTCTGGGTGTGTTCTGTCAGGTGTCTTTGTCCGGAGCAGCAGCTGAGCAGGAGGGTCCCAAGCTGCAGGCCAGCCTGGGCAGCCTGTGAGGCTTCCTGAGAACAAAGAGCACAGGGCTGGGTGCAGCCTAGTGGCTCCACCCCACTAGCAGAAAGTCCACGCGCACGTGTGTGGGTGGACACGTACGCCTCTTAGAAAAGTCACGTTCCCTATCACACCTGTGAAGACTGACTGAAGTGGCCATCAGGTACTGTGGCAGTGTCCGGGTTTCTGTGGTTTCTAGACGCGCTCTTTTCTTTTCTTTTCTTTTCTTTTTTTTTTTTTTTTTGTGGTACCGGGGATTGAACTCAGGGGCACTCGTCCACTGGGCCACATCCCCAGCCCTTTTTTGTATTTTATTAGAGACAGGGTCTCACTGAGTTGATAAGTGCCTCGCCATTGCTGAGGCTGGCTTTGAACTCACGATCCTCCTGCCTCAGCCTCCCAAGTGCTGGGATTACAGGCGTGCGCCACCGCGCCTGGCCGCACTCTTTTCTTACTGAATGTGCTTTGTGCTTGGAACTCCCATGACTGACCGCTGGCCCCGTCCCCTTGGAGGCATCCTTGGGTCCTCTGTCCCTGGCCCTTCTGCTGGTTGGCTCTGGGCTGTCCTGGGTGCTGTCTCCGTAGCCCTGGAGTGGCCTGTCAGTGTGGGCTGCAGAGCAGCAGCCCCTCTCCCCAGGGCTCTGTCCTCACTACCGCCCTCCCCACCAGTCCTGCAGCCCCCCCACTCGTGCCTGAGTGTGCCCGGAGGGGAGTGAGGGGGCGCACAGGACTTCCCCTCCCCGTGAGGCCCACAGGCTTCAGAGACGGTCGCAGCAGACACCCCCTAGATACGCTCTTGCCCCCTGAGCCCCAAGAACGTCTGTGAGAGCCCAGGCCAGCCTGGAGGTGGAGGCCAGCCAGGCTCTGTGGGCCCAGAGAGTGCAGGGACAGGGCATCCAGGACCCCAGGTGTCGGTGAGAGGAAGAGAGGGCTGTGCTTGGGAGGGGCTGCCCGGGAGCTGGCACGGGGACAGGCAGATTCCCACCAGAGGCCCCCGAGTCACTCTGTGGTCACTCTGTGGTGACCGTGCTCCCCTCCACTGGGCTGCCTCTGCTGGGACTCCAGGGCAGCGTGGGGTGGGCGGGCTTTCCTCAACCGCTGTGAGGCCGCGGCCACACCGTCCCTGCCCTGCTGCTCGTGGTCAGGTGGGACTGGGCCGGACGCTGCTGTGCTTGCCGAGGACTTGCTTCTCCTGAGTGCCTGTGGGGTCCTGGGGGATCCTCTGGCCTGGGAGTTGCCCGTGGGAGAGTCTCAGCCACGGTTAGGTTTGAAGCAAAAGCTTTTAAGGCTGTTTTTCCTGGAGTGAGTTTTGTAGCCCGTGACTTTCAAGGAATGTGTTTGTTTCCTCCGAGATGCAGGTTGATTCTCATAAAGTCACTGGCGCGTTTGTCCACTCATGCCTGAGGTGTCTGTGATGACAGCCCCTCTCATCCTGGGTATTGGTGATTCCTGTCTTTTCCAGTTTTTTCTCTTTATCAGTCTGTGTAGATCTTTTTCAATTTTGTTGATCTTTCAAAAGAACTGGTGTTTGTCTTCAATGATGTTTCTTCAGTTTTTTATTTCATGATTTCACATTAAAAAAATTTTTTTTTCTCCTCTGCTTATTTTGGGATTGAATTTGCCGTACTTTGTGATTTCTTTGACGCCTCGTTAATATAGAAGTGTTATGTATTTGAAGATATTTTGGAATTTTCCTGATGCTGTGCTGTTTTCGTTTGTGTTTACTTCTGGGTCGTGGGACCGCTCTTCTGTTTGACTTAAGTTCCTTTAAGCACATTAGTTTCATTTTGTCTTCTGCCTTGGTGTGTGGGGCGCGCACGGCGGGTGTTCTGCTGGTCACCTGATGAGGTGCCCCGGCTCCGTCTTCTCTCTCCTGTCTTCTCGTGTGGCTGAACCCTGAGTCGGAGCCCTTCTGCCTCTGTGGGCGGCCTGCCCCCCCCGCTGGGGCCAGCCTGCTGGTGTGTTGGAAGGTCTGTGGCACGTGTGTCCACAGGTGGGCCGCGTGCCCTGGGCGGACTGACCCCACTGTGGTTGTGCGCTGGGGGGGCACACGGGATTGGACTACTGAGCTCTGTTCCAGCCCTTTTTATTTATTTTTTATTTTGATGGATTGTTTTTGCAGTGCTGGGGCTTGAACCCAGGGCATGGGGCATGCTGGGTAACTGTGCTGCCGCTGAGCTCATCCCCGGCCCTGGGACTTGCATCCTCCTGCCTTCGCCTCCTGAGAGGCTGGGTCCTGGTGTGCTGTTGGCAGGTCTTTCTCCCCTTCCTCCCTTTTCTCAGCAGCGTGTGCCTCTTTCCATCCTTGGGTTTTAACCTGTTGGCGTCTTTATGTTTAAAGAGTGCTTCCTGTAGGCAGCGTGTATTCATCCATTCTGATCATCTCTGCCTTCAGAAGAAAGCTTTACCTGGGTGTAATGGGCACACAGTGCCTTGTACGTATTTAGAGCACACGTTCCAGTCTCTGCGTGTGCACGGGCTGTGGCTGCACACTGGTCTGCAGGGGCAGGTGCTGAGCGTGCTTGTGTCAGGAAACCGGGCCTTGTCCAGCGCGGGAGCACGCCCAACACCCCGTGTTCTAAAGCCACCCACCGGCCCTTTGGTCTGGCTGCTTCTGCCCAGCGTAGTTGTGGGAGTCGTGTGTGGTGTCGTTTCCACAGCTCCTTCTCTTTTCTGTGTAGTAACGGTGCAGTGGAGGTGGCCTGGTTGTTTTCCAGTTTCGGGGTATTGCATAAAAGCCGTGTGAAATCTGCATGCATGGCTGACGGTTTTTGTAGGTCAGCACCTGGATGTGGAGTGGCTGGTTATGGAATGTATCGAGGACGGCCGCTGGATAAGTGGGGTCTGGAAGTTGGCCATATGCCACAGATGCCTGGCTTTCAGCAAGGCCAGGAGGGAATTAAGTGGAGAGGGTGGTCTCTTCCACAGGGGTTCAGTGCAGGTAGATTTCTTGTAAACCTCGCCCCCGCCAAAAAAAAAGAAAGCCCTCCAGAGATCTAGTGTGAGCTGTGAGGCTGAGGTTCTGGCCAGGAAGAAGCAGGGACGCCAGGTCGACGGCCTTTTTTGGCCATGACCCCGGAAGCACAGTCCATAGAAAGCAAATGGGTAGGGGCTGGGGTTGTGGCTCAGCGGTAGAGCGCTCGCCTAGCACGCGCACGGCCCGGGTTCGATCCTCAGCACCACGTAAAAATAAATGCATTGTGTATAACTAAAGCAAATAAATAAACATTAAAAAAAAAAAAAGAAGAAGAAAGCAAATGGGTAGGCTGGATTAGGACCAAGGACTTCCACCCTCCAGCGTGCTAGCAGGAGAGTGCAAGGGGGTGTGCAGGGGGTGCAGACCTCAGGTAGCCAGCGTGCACACAGCAGGCCTGGGCCGGGCACCGCCCTCGGGAGCGCCCCCGCCCCCCCCCCCAGCCGCCTGACCCTGCACTTAGGCGGGTTTCCCTCTTTCACCCTCCTCTTGCCTTCGCTGTGTCTCTGATTTGCTGGTTTGTGGGGCTGAAGTCACGATACACCCCTGTGACTTGCCGGTCTCCCCACACCGGGCGGTGGCCAGCCACTGCAGCCACGTTCTGTTCCCACCTGTGTTGTGTACTGCAAGCTGCTCAGGGAAGTTTTTGAAGTAGTTGTTTGTCTTTTAGAGACATTGTTGGAAATGCTAAAAACATTCCTTTGCCTTATCTGTCCACGTCTCACTGTGTAAGCGACCCTCCTACCTCGGCCTCCACAGTAGCTGGGGCTCCCGGCACATGCCACTCACTGCCTCCAGCCTCCATTTGTATTTCTTGCCTTGTGTGAATCTACATTTCTACCTCTGATCATTTTCTTGCTCCTGAAGAACTTACCATCATATTGCTCATTTTTCAGGTATGCTAATGGTAAATTTTCTCAGCTGTCAGAAAAAGTGTTTCTTCCTCCTTAATTTTTAGAAATCATGGTAGAATGGACACAACATGAAATTCTCCCTCTTAACCATTCTGCGTCTGCAGCCAGTGGCTTCAGTGTGCCCGCAGTGCTGTGCGAGCTTCAGCTCTGTTTCCAGGACTGGGCCTCTGGCACACAGAACCACCTCCTGCTGGTCGCCAGAGCCCAGCTTGCTTCCCGTGGCACAGCATCCTCGAGACCCCAGTTGTGGCATGTCAGAAGTCCCCCTTTGAGTTGGGACCCTGTGCCAGAGTGGTGAGGGACAGGCGGGTGGCCTTCCTCTGGGGCTTTGTTGAAGAGTGTGGCTGGCGGGGAGCACGCACGGACTTGGTTCAGCCTCTCGGGAGCCCCCTGGGGGCTGGGGCTGTGGAGACCCCCCAGCACCACACTGCAGGAGGCTCCTGTCCACAGCCTCCAGCACCTTTTCTGCTTTAAAAAGTAGCAGCCGTTGCCAGGCGTGGGGGCCACGCCTGTCATCCCAGCACTTGGGAGGCTGAGGCAGGAGGATCACGAGTTCAAAGCCAGCCTCAACAATGGCGAGGCACTTATAAAGTCTCTAATAAAAAATAAAACACTTATATGTCTCTAATAAAATACAAAAAAAGGGCTGGGAATGTGACCCCAGTGGTCGAGTGCCCCTGAGTTCAGTCCCTGGTACCAAAAAAAAAAAAAGAAACCGTAGCAGCCATGCTGTGGGTGTGACTGCCGAGTGGTGTTGGCTGAGTTTTCCTGGTGACTGGCAGTGTTGGCTGTCTCCCCACGGGCTTGCTGGCCACCTGTGCGTCTGTGGGAAGGCGTCTGCTCAGGTCCTGGGGCCACCTTGACCTGGTGGTGCTGGTGGTTGTGGCCATGTGTTCTGGGTGTCAGCTGCTGTTGTGTCTGTGGCTTCAGGTCCTGTCCCTCCTTGGCACTGACCTTTGGTGCACAAAAGTCCTTGATTTTTCAGTTGTTTTCCTTTCTGTGTTTTATCGTATATTGCTTTGTTCTGTGTCTTCACATATATTGATCTTTTGGAGTCATTTAATTTGCTGTTACCCAATCTATTTCTTCTTTTCTTTTCCTTCTTTCTTTCTTTCTATTTATTTATTTATTTATTGCTGCAAACGTTCCATTTTTCATCTCTGTGAATTCTATTTGGACCTTTTTAAAAGATTTTTTTCCATTCTTCTCATTTTTTAAAAATATTTATTTATTTGCTTTTAGTTGTACACAATGTGTTTTTATTTGTACGTGGTGCTGAGGATCGAACCCGGGGCGCGCACGTGCTAGGCGAGCGCACTACCGCTGAGCCACGATCCCAGCCCCCATTCTTCTCATTTTTAATAGTTTACTTCCTCAGACTGTGTAGGTATCTGCATCAGCTGTCTTAGTGCTCCTGGCTCCTGAGTGGTCATGTGACTCGCTGATCTTCCTCTGCCTGGCCCTGCCTCGTGCTCTGTGCATGCCTCGTGGCTTGTGTTTGAGGTCAGCTTTTGAACTGGACTTTATTGGGTGCAGGGTTTTTAATGCTACTTTAGATACCACTGAGACGTGCCTCGGGTTGCAGGTGGGCTGCAGTCGCTCTGTGCCTCTTGGGCTTACTGTTAAGCTTCGCAAGGGTGGCTCCCAAGTGGCTTTGGAGACCCCACTTCCAAGCCCACATCCTTCTGAGGCCTGTGTTTCTGTTGGTGGGACCCTGCTGTCCACAGCCCCTTGGTCCTGCTGTGCTATTTGCTTTTCGTGTGGGGTCTTCGAGGGTGGCCTCCTGGGGTTTGCCGCAGGTCGCTGTCCGGTGGTGGGCAACCCTCCATGGCTCTGCACTGTGTGCAGCTCCTGCTCCGTGCTCTGTCCCCAGACCCAGCTGGACTGCTCAGCAAGGCCACCAGGCTTTGCTTGGGCACCTCAAAGTGCTAAGCCGGGACCTTGCAGGCTCATGTCACCAGTGTGTGGGGCACATCTGTGGCCACCACCCTGTGCTTCCCTCCTCAGTGCCTGAAGAGCATGTAGGTGGTCGCAGAGTCTGGTGGTCCCAGGCTGCTGGTGAGCCTGGCACTGCCCGTTGTGCCTGCACGTGGACTCCCAGCGCGCCTCCTCTGCAGAGTGACCCTGTTTATCCCTGAGAGTCTTCCCACAGAGACTCTAGACCACTGCACAGAAGCATTGAGATTTTGATTGGAAATATGTCGAATTTATAGATCAATTTGGGAAAATATTGAGCTTACCAATATGGAGTTTTCTAATCCGTGATTTTGGCATATTTCTCTTTTATTTATTCTAATATTTTTTAGTTGTAGATGGACACGATAGCTTCATTTATTTAGTTTTGTGTGATGCTGAGGATTGAACCCAGTGCCCCACACGTGTGAGGCAAGCGCTCCACCACTGAGCCACAACCCCAGCCCTCTCTTTATTTTTAACTTCTCTCAGCAGTGTTTTGTAGTTTTTACATTTCGAACATTTCTTAATTTCGTAATTTTGCATATTATATATGGAGATTTTTAGAGCACATTTCCCAGTTGCTGTCCGTATTAACCACGTGCCTGTGACTTTCTAAACTCACTGTCGTGCTGGTTGCAGGTTCCTTGTCATGTGTCACCTCTTGACTTCGGGTGTGGGTGAAGGTCTGCTTCCTCCTTCCCGGCCCGCCCGCCTTTGTCCCTTCTCCTCACAGCTCTGAGCTCTGCAGCAGTGTGACTCTGACCAGGAGCCGGCGCTGGTGCGAGGCCCTTCCTGGCGCTGGGGGCTGCTGGCTGTGGCTGGCCGTCCCCTGGCAGACTCCCCTGCTGCTCTTCTCGCCTGGCCGTGGTCCCTCCGCCTTAGTGCTGAGCACCGGGTGCTCCCGGCCTCTGTCCACCTGCAGCTGGTGCCTCCTCTGTGCAGTGCTGCGTCGCCCTGGCTGCGTCTCCTGTGCGGCCTCCTGCACACTGAGCACGAGTGCTGTGTGGGCCGTCCCTGTCGGCAGCAGCCTGTGTCTTGGCTGCCTCGTGGCCCCCTCTGGCCCCAGTCCTGGGGCAGGGGTCCTGCGGCCACCCGTGACCATGCTTCTGCCAGTCAGTCTGCAGGGCCGCACCTGCCTTCCTGGATGGTGGTCCCTGCTGGGTCTGGGCGCCTCGGTCGGCTCCCCTCCACACTCCCCAGAGGGCTTAGCTTAGAATGTCCTGCGAGCCTCGCAGCCTCGGCGGTGGGACTCGGTCATGGTGTGGTATCCTTTTTGTTGAAGACTAAAAGGAATTTTGCATTTGTTTATTTTTAATATTTAGTGTTAGGTGGACACAATGCCTTTATTTTGCTTACTTACTTTTTTGTGGTGCTGAGAATTGAACCCAGGGCCTCACGTGTGCTAGGCAAGCGCTCCGCCACTGAGCCACAACCCCAGCCCCTGCATTTATTTTGTTAGTCCGTAATCTTGAGTCTTATTTTGGAGATCTCATGTGCCACACAGGACCTGCTTCGCGAAGGAGGCGATGGCCCTGGACTACTTCTGCCTTGCGAGGTGTCCGCTGCTGTGAGCATCCTGTGTGCATCTGGGCGAGCACCGGCTTCACCCCACCTGGCTCTGGGAGTGAGGCGCTAGGAGAATCTTGACTTGTGACTTTGGAAGGGGTACTGGGTATTGAACCCAGGGGCACTCGCCCACTGAGTCACATCCCCAGCCCTGTTTTTTATTTAGAGACAGGGTCTCACTGAGTTCCTAGGGCCTCACTTTTGCAGAGGCTGGCTTTGAACTGGCAATGCTCCTGCCTTGGCCTCCTGCGCCACTGGGATCACAGGTGTGCACTCTATACCTGGCTATATTAAGTGTTTTCTTACGTGGTACTGGGACTTGCACCTGCGCCTCCTGCTTGCCAAGCACGCTTGACCACGGGGCCCTTCCCTAGCCTTTGTTTTAGGTTTGGTCTGGCTGTTTTGTGCCTGTGGTGTCACAGGTGCCTTCTCCTGGTCAAGCTGTCAGGTCCTGTTGACCCTGTGGACCTGGGGTGCTTTGTGGCCCATATGCTGCTCCCTCGCCCCAGGCGCTGCTCCCTCGCCCCAGGCGGTTAGCACTGTCATTTAGGAGTGTCACCGCCTGGGAGCCCTCCCACTCTGTGCAGGGCACTGGGAAGCGGGTCAGCCTGGTGTCACTGCTCAGGTGCCGGCGCTGGCCTCCTCGCTGCTCTTTGTTTATTTTTTTAACATTTATTTGTTTTGGTTGGACACAATGCCTTTATTTTCACGTGGTGCTGAGGATCGCGCGCACGAGCAAGGCGAGTGCTCTACCGCTGAGCCACAACCCCAGCCCGTTTTTTTTTTTTTGTTTTGTTTTGTTTTTGTTTTTGGTACGGGGATTGAACTCAGGGGCACACGACCACTGGGCCACATCCCCAGCCCTTTTTAGTATTTTATTAGAGACAGGGTCTCACTGAGTTGCTGAGTGCCTCAGCCTCCCAAGTGCTGGGATTACAGGCGTGCGCCACTGCGCCCGGCTCCCAGCCCGCTTTTTAAACTAACTACTGAACGTCTCCACTCCTGCCCCCCACACCTCGTTACCCTCTGCACAACCACCCTGTGTGGTCTGTCATGGGCTAGTGGACTGTCTTAGGTCTCGGGTGCAGCGAGTGGATCTCGCGGAGCTCAGCGTTCTGTTCCTGGTAGCCCAGGTAAACCCGAGGGTGAGGTGAGCCACGGTGAGGACGGCCCCTCAGTGCTGCGGCTTGCCGCCGTGGGCCTGCGCGCTCCCTCCTTGGAGAGCAGGTGCTGGAGCTGTGTGCGGTCCCGGTGTCTGGAACGGCTGCTCCGCCGTGTCCACTGTGGCCTCTCCTCGCTGTCCGCCGGCACTGTCCACGCCCGCGTGGGCTCGGGTGTGCTGTGTCCTGTGTGCTGACTCTGGTGTTCTCTCTTGCAGGACGTGCAGGAGGGCTGTGTGTGCTGTCCCGGCGGTGGGGAGCCTGTCCTCGAGCCCCGCAGCCAGTCTCCCCGTGCAGACGTGCGTCCCCGCGGCCAGGCGCGGCAGAGAGCCCCAGCGTGGAGCGCTCGCGGGAGCAGCCTGAGAGGCGGGGTGGCGGTGAAAGGGTGACGGTGGTGCACGCCGGCCGGCACACGGGGCCTCAGACCAGCTCTCTGGTGACCCGAGACAGTAGCAGGAGGAAGGAGCTGGGGTAGTTATGGTCAGCCATGGAGGACAGCCAGGACGCTCGTCCCAGAGGGGACAGTGACTGTGTTTCTGATAAAATAAGTTTCAAAATAGAGGAGGAGGAAGATGACCCAGTTCCCGGCCACTGTTTGGAAGGAGTGGACTTCCGGAGCGAGCAGGAGGACGTGAGGCACACGGACAGTGGCGAGGAGCAGGCGGAGGGCCGGCCCGGCGGCGCCCGCAGGCCCCCGGGGAGGAGCTTCCCCGCGGAGGGCGAGGATGGCTGCGGGGCGCTCTTCTCGCAGTACGGCAGCACGCTGTACAGCGTGGCCATGGAGGCCGTGGCCCAGAGCCTGCTCTCCAGCCGCCACCTGGGCTCCAGGAAGAAGTCGCCGGCCTGGAAGCACTTCTTCATCTCCCCGCGGGACAGCACCAAGGCCATCTGCCGGTACTGCATGAAGGAGTTCAGCAGGGGCAAGAACGAGAAGGACCTCAGCACCAGCTGCCTCATGCGGCACGTGCGGCGCGCGCACCCCACCAAGCTCGCGCAGGACGGCGGCGGCGTGTCCGCGGGCGGCTCCTCGCCCTCGCTCCTGCTGCCCCCGCAGCCCGCAGACTCGGGGGACCTGGGCTCCGCGCTCTCGCCCGTCAGGCTTGCCCAGAGGATGGCGGCCACAACCCCGTCCCCTGACCGCATGCAGGAGGAGCCCGTGCCCGCGGGCTCCTCTGAGGCCTCCGACGTGCCGGTCGCTGAGAAGCGCGGCAGAGACGAGGCCCTGGGCTCCGCCCCCCACCTCGCCGCGCTCCACTACGAGGAGGCCGCGGAGGGCGCGGCCGAGAGGGGCCTCCGCCTGCCCCGGAGCTCGTCGGGGTCCAGGAGGCGGTCGGCCGTCTGGAAGCACTTCTACCTGTCCCCGCTGGACAGCTCCAAGGCCGTCTGCGTGCACTGCATGAACGAGTTCAGCAGGGGCAAGAACGGCAAGGACCTGGGCACCAGCTGCCTCATCCGGCACATGTGGCGGGCCCACCGCTCCATCGTGCTGCAGGAAAACGGGGGCGGCCCGGGCCTCCCGCCCCTGTACCCCACGCCCCCCACCCTGCTGCCCACCCTGCTGCCTCCCGAGGGGGAGCCGGACTCCGTGTCCTCCTCTCCAGGAAAGCCGGCCCAAGAGTGCCTCTCACCTGCCTTGTCCCCGGACAGGCTGGCTGAGGCCCTGCCTGGGGACGCGCTCGGCGGGGACGTGTCGGCGCTGTCGTCCTCCGAGGACGTGGGCGAGGCCTCTGTGGGCACCGCTCTTGGCAAGCAGGAGGCCGGTGGGGCGAGCCCCGGGAGGTGCGAGCCTGGCACCGTCTTCCAGCAGAACAAGAAGGCCATGCGGAGGCTGAAGTCGGAGGTCTGGCACCACTTCTCCCTGGCGCCCACGGACAGCCTGAAGGCTGTGTGCCGGTACTGCGGCTGCGTCATCAGTCGGGGCAAGAAGGGGGACGTGGGCACCAGCTGTCTGATGCGGCACCTGTACAGACGCCACCCCGAGGTGGTCGGGGCCCAGAAGGGCTTCCTGGGCGCGAGCTTGGCGAACTCTCCGTATGCCACTCTGGCTTCTGCAGAGAGCGCCCCCCCCCCGGACGCCTGGCCTGCCCGCCGTGGTCAGGAGGAGCCACCAAGGCGTGCTTCCCGTCAGCAGCAAGAAGACCTCGAAGCTGTGGAACCACTTCTCGGTCTGCTCTGCGGACTCCACCAAGGTGGTGTGTCTGCACTGCGGCCGGACCATCAGCAGGGGCAAGAAGCCCACCAACCTGGGCACCAGCTGCCTGCTGAGGCACCTGCAGAGGTTCCACGGCCACGTGCTCAAGGCCGACGCCCACCCCGAGCCCACCCCCTCCCGCTCCGCGGGCGTCCGGGGGCCCCTGAGCATGGAGCTGACCAGCAGGTCCTCCTTGGACGACCCCGGTGAGAAGTTCTATGACTCTCACCCGGTGGCCAGGAAGATCACCAGCCTGATAGCGGAGATGATGGCGCTGGACCTGCAGCCCTACTCCTTCGTGGACAACGTGGGCTTCGGCCGGCTGCTCGAGTACCTGAAGCCCCAGTACTCCCTGCCCTCCCCCGCCTACTTCTCCAGGACGGCCATCCCGGGCATGTACGACAGCGTGAAGCAGATGATCCTGGCGCAGCTGAAGGGGGCCGAGAGCGGCGTGGTCCACTTCACCTCGGGCATCTGGACGAGCACCCAGACCCGCGAGTACCTGACCCTCACCGCCCACTGGGTCACCTTCGCCCCCTCGGCCCGCCCGCACTGCGAGGACCACCACTGCTCGGCACTCCTGGACGTGTCGCAGGTCGACTGTGACTACGGCGGCGGCAGCATCCAGAAGCAGCTGGAGTGCTGGTGGGAGGCCTGGGTGACGTCCATCGGCCTGCAGGTGGGCATCACGGTCACCGACAACCCGAGCATCGGCAAGACGCTGACCGAGGCGGAGCACTCGAGCGTGCCCTGCTTCAGCCACACGGTGGACCTGATCGTGAGCGAGGCCATCAAGGGCCAGAGGATGGTGCAGAGCCTGCTGAGCGCCGCCCGGAAGCTGTGTGAGCGGGTGCAGCGCTCGCCCGCCGCCCGGGAGAAGCTGGCCGCGCTGCAGCGGGAGCACGCGCTGCCGCAGCACCAGCTGGTGCCGGACGTGCCGTCCCGGTGGAGCACGTCCCTGCACATGCTGGAGCGGCTGCTGGAGCAGAAGAGGGCCGTCGACGCGCTGTCGGTCGAGTGCAGCTTCCGAGAGCTGCTCAGCTGCGACCAGTGGGAGGTCATGCAGTCCGTGTGCCACGCGCTCAGGCCCTTCGACGCCGCCAGCCGGGAGATGAGCGCCCACGTGTCCACTCTGAGCCAGGTCATCCCCATGATCCACATCCTCAGCAGGAAGGTCGAGATGCTCTTCGGGGAGACGATGGGCATCGACACCATGCTGAAGTCGCTCAAGGAAGCCATGGCGAGCCGCCTGTCCGCCCCCCTCCACGACCCCAGGTACGTCTTCGCCACGCTGCTGGACCCTCGCTACAAAGCCTCCCTGTTCACAGAGGAGGAGGCGGAGCAGTACAGGCAGGATCTAATCAGGGAGCTAGAAATACTGAATTCTACCTCAGAGGACACAGCCACCTCCGACGGCTGTGACTCAGGGCCCCCGTCCAGAGACTCTGGCGGAGGGGAAAGCCTGTGGTCGCTGGTGGCCAAGGTGGAGAGGCAAGGCCGGCGGGAGAGGCTGCCCGAGGACATGGTGCTCGCCTACCTGGAGGAGGAGGTGCTGGAGCACAGCTGCGACCCGCTCGCCTACTGGAACCTCAAGCGGGCCTCCTGGCCTGGGCTGTCCACCTTGGCCGTCAGATTTTTGGGCTGTCCCCCGAGCACTGTCCCTTCAGAGAAGCTGTTCAGCACGCCCACAGAGAACGGCAGCTTTGGCCAGCCCCGGCTCATGATGGAGCATTTTGAAAAACTCATCTTTCTGAAAGTGAATCTTCCCTTGATATACTTCCAGTATTGACCTCACGGCGGCCGCCGGACCAGAGATGCCCTCGGCAGTGACGGCTGGCTGTCGTACCAGGGCTGTGACCAGGCCAGCGTCTGGGGCCACCTGCCGGCTCGCACCATACGTCACACGTGCCTTACTCCCGTCGGGCCAGGTCACAGCGTGCTGGGGAGTCACTGGAAGCAGCCTGTCCGTCAGCTCTGAGGGGGGTGATCAGGTTTTATTCATAACTGCAACGTTTTTTAAAAGCTAGGGGCCAGTAATTTGTTTTACTAGAATGCAGACAAGATGTAAACAATTTTATCCTGTAGGCTTTTTATTCAATGGTATAAAAACCACAAATCAGGTACTGTATTTTAGTGAAATATTGCTTTAATCGCAACAGAGCAGCTTTTGTGGCTGTGAAGTGACCCTGTAAGTAGGAGGTGGAGCTTAAGCCATCCTGACTGAGCAGTGGTAACTGCAGGCTCTGAAGTGTGCCGAGGAGTGGAGGGAACGTTCTGGAAGCTGACTGTTTACCACAGAGACAAAGTATTTGAAAGCAAAACTGCTGGTGAGTCACGGGGCGTGCAGCTGCGGTGCCATGGCCGCGGGCGTGGTCCATTTCAGGTCTTTGCATTCAGGGTTGCATGGTCCGTTCCTTCGCTCAGAGGTCCCCCGCTGTCCGTCCCGAGTCTTGAGACGGGAGTCCCGTGTGTGTCCACGGTGCAGAGCCTGGCAGTGCAGCAGGGGCCTGTTGGCCATGTCTGCGCCTCTGACCCAGCGCCCTGAGCAGTGGAGCTCTGTGAGCACTGCCCAGGAGCTGGCACCACGGCCGAGCCCGAGGCGGTGGTGGCCAACGGTGGCTGGCAGGTCACTGTGGTGAGGTAGCCTTAGGCGTTTAGGTTGTTCTTTTTTTACGATAGGGAAGATTCAGCCATCGCTGGGGTGTTTTAGAATCCCAAGGACATCATAATGAAATTACCTGTTGTCAGATTCTTTTAACAGTACGTCCTCAAAGGTTTTGCTTTAACATCTAAAAAGGTTCCTGTTCTTGTTTCCGACCGTTCAGTGTTGGGGGTGAGGCAGCCCTCACCCCGAGACCTCTTAGGCTTGTCTCCTGTTGAAATTCTGTACCTACGCTTACTCTGGATTCGAGTGGACTGTGCTTTAGTGTATTTATAAATGATGGATTCAGTTTCTGAAATTAAACTTTTTATTTCGATTTTCCAGTGCTGGTGGACACAGGCTTTTTATTTGTAGGGTCGCAGCACAGGCATGCGCCTTGTGGGCCGGGGCGCAGAAACCACATCATGCGGCATTGGACGCGGGCGGCGGGATGGGTTCCTGCAGCAGCGTTGAGGAGGTGAGGGCGCTGGCAGGGGTCGGGGTGTGGGGTGGCCTGGCCTCGTGCCCCTGCCAGTCGCACTGGCTGCTCCAGGGGGGCGTTCCGGGGGTTTGCTGGCTCCAGGCAGGAAGGAGGGCCGGAGGCTCCTGGTCAGCAGTGTCCACGGCCGGCCGGCCACCCAGTTCTTCCTGGGCTTGAGTCTTGAAGGTAACATCCTGAGAATCTGGGGACACTGGGCTCCAGGTCCCCTCCAGAGCCTGGCAGGTGCCCTCCCGCCTGCGAGGCTGGCCTGGAGCTGGGTGTGGCAGTGTCCATCTGGACGCGTCCATGCGCAGGTGAGCCTGGGGTCTGGGCAGAGGGGCTGAGTGCCACCACGCAGCGCTGTCTGCGTTTGCAGGTGGGGTTCCGTGAACCACGGGCGCAGCTGCCTGCTCAGAATTGCCCGGGGCCGTCGTGAGGCTGCCGAGGCGTGATGGGGAAGTGGCCGCGGCCGGAGCCCTTGCAGGTGGCTCTGCCCGGCGCTGGGCTGCCCTCTGCCCCGGAGCTCGGAGCTCTTGTCTGGTCTGAGGGTCCGTGAGCCACAGCGGCGTGGCAAACAGACCAGCCCGCCTCCTGCAGCAGCAGCCTGCGCCGTGACGGTGACGCAGGGAGCCGGTGCTGGCTGGACCTGGACACTGAGGGCGCCAGCCGCCCTGCCCTCGGGGCTGGGGCCTGCAGGAAGGCGAGACGGGCACCGCCAGCTGCTGAGCATGCCGGGGAGCTCAGAGGCCGCTCGGGTGCAGCCAGGAAGCGCGCTCTCGGCCGTTCCCACCCGGCTCTCCCCTCGAGGCCAGGCCCTGGGCCATCGGTGACGTTGTGGGCGGTCCCTGAAGTCCCCAGGTCTCGCGGGCACTAGCCCTTTGCGTGAGCCTCAGAACCGCCTGGTCCCGGTGAGTGACACTGCTCTCGCATGGTGACTTCGTCTCCCCTTGACGTCATCTGAAGCCAGCGCCCCCCTGTCCTGCCAACCCTGAGCACTGCCCCAGAGCCCAGAGCGCTCTGCTGAGCTCAGGGCCACACGGGGCCCTGCACGTGCTGGACACAAGCTCTGACACTGAGCCCGCCCCAGCCCCAGACACTGGGGAAGGAGCTGTCACCAGAGAGCGGCCGAGGCACCGGGGTTTAATGGGACCAGGCCGGGCGGCGGGGGGACCCAAGTGAAGGGGATCCTGTGTCCCCCACGTTGTTCCTGTTGGGCACTTGCTGGTTTCCTGGTTGTGAGCCTGTCAAGGTGGGAGCCAGAGATGGCACCAGGGCATGGTGCTGTGGGGACCCTCGGTGACGGCCAGGAGCACGGTCTTGGTGAGAAAGGGCGCCTCAGGAGCGCACCTGGCCTCTTGCCTTGCCCCCGTGGCTGCCGCTTCTTGCCAAGCCCCGTGCCCAGGCCCGGGCCAACAGCCTGGATGCTAAGGAGACAACCAGGTACAGAGGAGGCAAGGCAAGCCCTGGGTTCTCGGTGAGGCCACAGAGCAGCCCTCGTGGGCCTGGGCCACCCAGGCTGTCTCCTGCCTAACCGTTGGGTGACCTGCCCATCCTGCCTTTGGGTCCTGCTGTCACAGACAGTAGCGTCTCTGCCTGTCGTACACAGCTTGACTCACCACAGAAGTCAGCCTCACTCGACCAGGACCAGGATGGGCTCAGGAGGCCAAGACAGGAGGAGGCAAGTTCAAGGCCAGACTGAGCAACTTGGCGAGATATCGTCTAAAGCAGTGATTTCTAAACGAGGCCCAAGGCGCAGCTCAGTGGCAGAGTGCTTGCCTAAAAAGAGCGAGGCCCTGGGTTCCATTTCCAGGCACACCCCGGCAAAGCTGTGAGTACCAGATAGGGAATCTTGAAACCTGGGGGAAAGCCGCACGTGGTGGTGCACACCTGTAATCCCAGCACTTGGGAGGCTGAGGCAGGAGGATCACGTGTTCAAAGCCAGCCTCAACAAAAGCAAGGCACTAAGCAACTCGGTGAGACACTGTCTCTAAATAAAATGCAAAAAGGGCTGGGGATGTGGCCCAGTGGTGAGTGCCCCTGAGTTCAATCCCTGGTAACAAAGACACAGGGAAAGACCCCCTTCAGAGGAACAGCACAGCAGCAGCCAACTTTAACACTGGTGTCACAGAAACAGTGGAAGGACCCCCTGGATGTGCTGGGAACAAATCATTTCGGATCTGGGTTACAGACCCGGGGGAAGTTTCCACAGAACATAAGGTGAGATGAAGTTCTCAGACAAGAGCCCCCTGGTTCTCACCAGCAGAGCAGCCCTGCAGCAGCCCCGGGAGCTGTGTGGCCAGAGGCAGGCCCAGAGCTGTGGCCACCCCTGCTGCTCAGAGGCTGAGGCAGGAGGATGGCAGGATGGAAGCCAGCCTGGGCAGCTTAGTGAGACCCTATCTCGAAATTGGGGAGTGGGTAGGGGGTAGTTTGGTGGGCCAGGCTCTGGATTCATCTGGTGCTGAAAAAATAAAGCAAATGCCAGTGGGACATCTCTAAGGTGACCACTAAAAGCAAAAAGGATCATGGGACTTTAATAAAGGAAGAAGGGCCTGTTACCTGTTCTCACCTGCTCAGAGGAAGGCCACAGCAGAAAGCACCAACCCAGAGCTAACGGAAGGTGATGCTAAAGCCAGAGCACAGATGAGATAGAGAACAGAAAAACAGTAGAGAAAAGTGACAAAGGCAAAAATTGCCACTTTGAAGACTAAAGATTGACGGATCTTCTAACTGTGTAGACTAGAGAGAGTGCTGGACGTGGTAGGCACACGTCCAGTCCCAGCCCCTCGCAAGGCGGAGGCAGGAAGATCATGGTCCAGGGCCAGCTTGGGCAGCCTGGTGAAACTCTTGTCTCAGATTTAAAAAGCGCTGGGGACATGGCTCAGGGGTCGAGCACTTGCCCAGGATGTGTGAGCCCCTGGCTAACACGCACATACAGGTGAAGAAAAGGTTCAGGTTACTGAAATCAGAAATGGGAGTTGGGCCATTACTACCAATTCTAAGAAAAAGGATTAGAAGACAGCTATGAGCAAATGTATGCCAACAAACTGTGTCCCCTAGATGAAAATGGACACATGCCTAGAGACAAAACCTCCTGTGACTAAACCATGAAGAAACAGAACAACCTATGACTATTAAGGAGTTTGGATTAGTAATCAAAACTCCCTGGACCTGGTGCCTTTACCAATGAATTTAATATTTACAAGAAAACTTAAACTAATTTCTCAGAGGTAGAAAATGAAGAGGAAAGAACATTCCCCCAGTTTATTCCATGAAACTGAACGACACCCTGACTCCAAGGCAGGCCGAGACACGGGAGGACAGCCGCAGACCAACATCCCTGGTGAGCATTGGCGTGAGCACAGGCTGCACGCCAGACTCGGCAGCACCTCGACGGGGTCACGTACGGGATCCGCAGAATGCAAGACTGGCCCAGCCGTGGAAACGAGCCGGCGTGACACCTCCTTTACAGAATGAAGGAAACACGTGACCGTCACCGTTGATAGAAAAGGCTTCTGACAAAACCCAGTATCCTTTAGTGACAACAAACAGGAGGGGATGACCTCAACATAATAAGAACTACACACGAAGGACTCACAGCAACGTCACCGCGGACGGTGGAGAGGGAAGGACTTTCCTGCCAGGTGAGGCACAAGGCAGAGGGGCCCGCTTTGCCACTGGTACTGGACGCAGGATTGGGAGTCCTCGCCAGAGCCACTAGGCAAGGAAGAGAAAAGGCCTCTGAGTGGGAAAGGAGGAGGCAGAGTGGCCTCTGTCTACAGAGGGCATGCGTGTGCAGGGCCCCTGGCGTCTGTCTACAGAGGGCATGCTGTGCAGGGACCCTGGCGTCTGTCTACAGAGGGCATGCTGTGCAGGGACCCTGGCGTCTGTCTACAGAGGGCATGCTGTGCAGGGACCCTGGCGTCTGTCTACAGAGGGCATGCTGTGCAGGGACCCTGGCCTCTGTCTACAGAGGGCATGCTGTGCAGGGCCCCTGGCCTCTGTCTACAGAGGGCATGCCGTGAGGGCATGGCTGTACAGAGGGCATGCTGTGCAGGGCCCCTGGCCTCTGTCTTCAGAGGGCATGCTGTGCAGGGCCCCTGCTGTCTACAGAGGGCAGCTGTGCAGGGCCCCTGGCCTCTGTCTACAGAGGGCATGCTGTGCAGGGACCCCGGAGGCTCTCACACACACAGAATGAACGGATCCAGCAAAGCATCAGGGTACATCAACAGGCAGCAGTGACTTGCACTTCCTTACACTGAGCGCGAACAGTTCAAAAAAGGAATCAAGAAACAATTTCATTTATGATTGTATTTTTAAGATACAATACTTTGGTAAGACATGTACAATGAAAACTACAAACGTTTCTGAAAGAAAGACAAGTAAATGGAAAGCTATCCCATGGTCCGTGGTTGGATCTGGTTAAGATGCCAGTACCACCCAGAGCAACCTACGGCTCTGATGCGATCCCTATCAAAATCCCAATTTTTTTTTTCCAGAAATAGATCACCCTAAAATTTATATAAGAGGGGCGGGGGTTGTGGCTCGGCGGTAGAGCGCTCGCCTAGCACGCGCGCGGCGCGGGGTTCGATCCTCAGCACCATGTAAAAATAAACTCATTGTGTACAACTAAAGCAAATAAATAAATAAATATTTTTAAAAAAATTATATAAGAGACCTCAAGGGATCACAAATAGCCAAAATAATCTTGAAAAACAACAGAGCCAGAGGACCCACTTCCTGGTTTCAACACCTCAAGAAGGCCGGGGATGGCGACCAGCTGGCAGAGTGCTCTCACATGCACAAGGGCCTGGGTGCCATCTCCAGCACCACACAGAAAAGGAGAAGGGCTGGGGATGCGGCTCACAGGAGGATGAGCTGGGTTCAGTCCCTCCTACCAAAAATCTTAAAATGGACGCATGACATAAATGTGAGGCCTGAAACTATAAAATCCTTAAAACAGGGTAACGCCATTATGATGTTGGATTTCATGATAGTGTTTGGGGTATGCCAAAGGCATAGGCGATAAAGTGGGCAACTTGGACTTTTGTGAAAATGATCTAATTGTGAACCAAAGGGCACACTCAACAGCAGCAAGCGTGTCCGGGAACCAGGGTCAGAGGGCACACTCGACCGCCGCTGTCATCTGCGGAACGGTCAGTGGGGAAGGTCTAAGATCCAGTAACAACAAAACGCAGGCTCAGAAGTGGGCAGAGGACTTGAGAGATGCTCCCAAGAGCATGGACAAGTGGCCAGCAGGTGCACGGAGACGCTCGTGTCGCTGGTCACGAGGAAAGGTCGCTAGTGAGATCCACCGCGTGGCCCTCAGGCGGAGTCATCAGAGGAGAGGGGGCGGAGTGAGGGACCCAGGCCGAGGCCCTGCACACGCCGGGCCCAGAAGGCCCAGGTGGCCCCGGTGGCCTTGGAGCATGTGAGCAAAGCAATGGAAAGCAGGGCCTAGCTGGGCGTCCCACCGCAGGGCTGCTCACAGTAGTGAAGATGGAAAGCACCTGTGTGCTCGCGTGCAGTGGACGAGGCATGGCCTGTGCATGGAGTCCTGTCCAGTCTGAGAGCAAGGGGGTCCCGGCGGTGTCGCGTGGGCCCACCTGCAGGAGGCCAGGGCCGCCGGCTGAGAAGTGGCGGCAGCAAGGGCCAGACCCAGGGCAGGATGATGTGCAGAGGGCCTGGGGCAGCCCTTGGCACCACGTGAGCTCAGCACACGCATGTGCTTCTGTACAAGGGCAGAAAGTGAGAAAGTGGCAAGCGTTAAAACACCATTAGCAGCCGGGCGCGGTGGCGCACGCCTGTAATCCCAGCACTTTGGGAGGCTTAGTTCAAAGCCAGCCCTCAGCAATGGCGAGGCACTCAGCAACCCAGTGAGACCCTGTCTCTAATAAAATACAAAAAAGGGCTGGGTAGCCGGGCGCGGTGGCGCACGCCTGTAATCCCAGCACTTTGGGAGGCTGAGGCAGGAGGATCGCGAGTTCAAAGCCAGCCTCAGCAATGGCGAGGCACTTAGCACTCACCCTGTCTCTAATAAAATACAAAAAAGGGCTGGGGTGCCCAGAGGTCGAGTGCCCCTGAGTTAATACCAAAAAAAAAAAAAAAAAATACAAAAAAGGGCTGGGGATGTGGCCCAGGGGTCGAGTGCCCCTGAGTTCAATCCCCGGTACCAAAAATACACCATTTGCCACAGTGTTGGAAGCGTGAGGTGTTCCCAGCAAGTTCACCCTCTGCAGTAGAAGCCACACATGTCCTGGGAGACTTAAAGACCCCAACTCCTCGTCACTCAACGTGGGTCAGACACCGGTCCTTCCGAAGCCAACCCATCAGTGCCAGCCTCGCAGACCCAAAAGAATGCAGGGAAGGAGAGGCCCTGGAGGCCCGCTCTGGGGGCGGGCAGAGCAGCGACCGCAGTTGGGGTGGCTGGCCCAGGGACAGAATCTAGGTCAGGGCCACCCTTGCACGACTCGGAGCTGGTTCTTGAAAGCCTGTCGAGATGTAGGTGGCGAGAAGACCCCGCCAGAGCCCTCGCCAGGCTCCGCAGCCCTTCAGAACCTCCCTGCTTGGTGCCCAGCAGACGTTGCCATGTAAGCTGCCTGTCACGGCCAGCCACAGGCCGCGGGAGGAAAACTCGGAGGCAGAGTAAAGCTATTACTACTTTTACTTCTACTTTCTTACAGCTTAGAGAAAGAAAGATTTTTAGAAATATTAGAGCTTTCTTCTTCTTTCTTTTCTTCTTAGCTTAGAGAGAAAGAAAGATAGAGCTTAGAGAGAGCTTAGCTTAGAGAAAGATTTATTTTTTAGAGCTTCTTTCTTCCTCGGGAGCCTCGGCCTGACTCTGACCAGCAATTACTTCTTCTATCTGGTTTCTCTTCTGTAACCGCTCTGCCTACGTTCTGGCCGCTCTGATTCTTTTCTTCTTCTCCGACCCGAACTCTTCTTCTGACCGACCGAGCGACTGCACGACTGACTGAATGAATTCATTCTTCGTTCTCCTCACTCCGACCGCTTTCACCCGGTTATATACCTTTAGCTTTGCAGGTGCCTCACGTGCACTTACAGGTGCGTCACATACATATCAGGTGGAACTTATGGCTTCCAGCTAGCCGCAATAGCCCTTCCTAATTGGGGCTCCTTCATTGCCAAGCAGTTCCGTCTCCCAGGGGTCGAGCAGAAAGCAGGGCTCCCTGGCCCGCGGGCAGCCACGGCCACCGCCAGGACAACCCCACCACAGCCCTGCTCCGGCCCCGCGGGCGCGTCCACACAGGGACCCAGACACGAACCCTCGCTGCAGAGGCAGCAGTTCCACTGGGCACTGCCATCTCGCCCAGGCCCGCCAGTCGCTGACTGTACGCACTGACCACATCGACCCCTTCCTGCACGTCTGGAGTGGAGGTCGCAGCACACAGGCTCCCGTGGTCTTGGCCTTGGGGGAGCACCCCTTCCCTGTGTCTCCCCGCGGCCGCCCCACAGCGCTGGCCCCAGCCTGGGTGCCCACGGTGTCAGGGCTCTGCTGCCTGAGACCTGGCCTCCCCTGGGCAAAGAGCAGGCCCCGGGGTGGCTGCCTGGTGGGCGGACTCCGGCTCCGTCTGGCAGAGCGGCTGCCCTGGCCACACCCTCCGCCACTCGCAGCTGTCCACCTGGGGCTGGGTCGCTGGGGCGGGTGTGCGAGAGTCCATGGCTGCCGCCCATGGAGACTCCTGGACAGCGGACCTGCCACGTGTGCCTCCCGCAAGGAGGCCGCTGTGCTGCCCGTGAAGCCACGTGCCGTCGCTTTCCTGGTGTGGAGTCCCGCGAGCGCTCTGTCTGGACGCAGCCCTTCCTCAGGTGTGTCTTGACTGACCACACGTCTTCTCCCCGCCCACTCTCTCTTCTTGAGTCGATTGGTTCTTAGATGCTTTTCTGCTGTGCTGGGGGGTCGGGGGCCGGGACCTTGCACGTGTGAGGCTGCACCCCCCCCCCCCCCCCCGTGCCCCCTCTCCTAGGTCAGTTGATTCTTTAAAAATATTTTTCAGTTGTAGATGTATGCAATGTCTTTATTTTGTTTATTTATCTTTATGTGGTGCTGAGGATCAAACCCAGTGCCTCATATGTGCGAGACAGGCACTCTGCCACTGAGCCCCAGCCCCAGCCCAAGGTCGACTGATTTTTGAGAAAAGAACAAAAGCAAGTCGGGGAGAAAGGATCGTCTTCAAAAACTGGTGCTAAAATGAATGCATATTCGTGTGTGGGAGAAATTTGATCTATACTGCCCACCATATAGAAATCAAGTCAAGCCGGGCGCGGTGGTGCACGCCTGTAATCCCAGCACTTGGGAGGCTGAGGCAGGAGGACCGCGAGTTCAAAGCCAGCCTCAGCAATGGCGAGGCACTCAGCAACTCAGTGAGACCCTATCTCTTAATAAAATACAAAAGAGGGCTGGGATGTGGCCCAGTGGTTGAGTGCCCCTGAGTTCAATCCCTGGTACAAAAATAAATGAATAAATAAGAAGAAGCCCTGCGGAGGGCTCTGGCAGGCTGGCAGCTGACCGTCATTCGCGCCCAACCCAGGAGCCTACCCTGGAGACGGTGGGAATGCAAGCGCTCTGGCTGTCGCTGTCATGGTGTCTGCGTTTTATAGGCCACTGGAAGCCAGTTATGTGCCCTGTGGAGGGCCATCGGTAGCCCAGCCACGTCCCCGAGCCGGCTCTGCGCTTTCCCCTGAGACCTGTGGATGAGGCCGGCGGAGGGCAAACGTGCACCCAGGAGAGGGGACCCAGCTTTGTGCTGGCTTCGGGCTTCCGCAGGGGCCACGCCTCTGGGAGTGGCCGGCGCCTGCAACCACGCACCTGGGGAGGAAGGGGCACCTGGGGAGGAAGGGCGGTGGCCCCACAGGACCCATGCAGCCGGGCGGAGCCCACCCAGGGAGCGGCTGCCCTCCCAGCCCGCACAGCTCGCCTTTCCGTGGTAGGCACGTTCAGGGCCATCCCTGCCCGGGGCCTGGCCATCCCCAAGCGACTTGCTTCCCCTTATTGAGCAAGCGTCACCGCGTGGTGCTGCTGCCAGGACTCACCGTGGAGCTCGGGGGTGGAGGGCGCCCAGAAGAGCCCCGTGGAAGTGGGGTGGGCCAGAGGGTAGGTCCCCGACTCCCCACCCGTGCATGCCACTGTGAGTGCGCGTCTGCCTGTGCAGGTGGGCTGCACGCCCGAGGCAAGGAGCACACCTGCCACCCGGGACAGGGCGGTAGAGGACGCGCTCACGGGAGCGCAGCGCACAGGAAGGCAAGTGCTAGTGACCATGTGCGTGGGTCGGTGGTGACAGGTGGGGGCTGGGAGGAGGCCGAGTGGGGCTGCGGAGGCGAGCTGGAGCCCAGAGCCTGTGCGGCAGCGTCCCAGCCAGAAACACCACGGGCGCAGACGCCCGCCAGCTGCAGGGGGACTGCCCGCTGCACAAGGCCACCCGCGGCTCCCAGGCCCAGGGCCTGTCGCGAACAGCTCTCTCAACAGGCTCAGGAAACACGTCTTCGTACGTGCACCCACACATACACGCGCGTGCCTGCAGCGTGCACACGAGCATGCAGAGCGTGCACCAGTGCTCACAGCAGTGACCCGTCCTGTCACCCAGTGCCTAGCAGTGTCCCATTCTAAGTGTGCTTGTACAACACGACCGCACCAAACCACCCCAACATGGTACTGGACGGGGTGGCCTCCACAAGGAACTGCAAACTGAAGACGCTGCCTAGAAGACCTCTGACCGTTCACTCATTCCTTTTTATCTCCCGAAATCCGCCTAAACGCACGTGATGGGTCTGAGCACAAGAGCTGCAGGGCAGGCGGGCAGGTGCCGAGGTCCTGGCTCGGGGGGTCCCCCAGGCCGTGGGCAGCACGTGCGCCTGGGGGCAGCGCACAGTGAGGGCCACCCCAGCCCAGCTGCTGGGCCGTCCCAGCCTGCCCTGCTAGCCCCTCTTGGTTATTAAGGGGTGCCCAGATGATGAGAAGGGGCCTGAGCGGCCACCAGTGCCCCAGCAGCAGCTGAAGGTGTCCACAAGCCAGGCCCTTGTCCTGTCAAGCCATGGGCCCAGGAACGGTGGTGGGCGGGGCCAGCCCTGCCCCGGGGGGCAGCGTCAGGGGCATGCTGTCATCCATCCCCTTAGGACGGCTGGACAACTCTCTCCAGAAGCACCAGCCTAGTCTGCAGGTTGACATCAAAGGGAGGCAGTCTGGTCAGGTTCAGACTCACACCGCTGGTGCCCGCGATGCTCGCCAGGACGCGGTGTGTGTCCCTGTAGAGGGCCAGGTGGCCGGGGGTCGCCTCCATGAGGATGTGCGTGTAGGCCAGCATGGCTGCCGCCCGGGCTGCAGGTCTTCCCTCTTGTCGTACCTGGGGAGGAGAGCGGCGTCCCACCTGCACCGTCCCACCTGCCTTCCCCACCCCCACAGCCCTCCCCACAGCCCGGGCTGCCCCAGGGCACCGGGGTGGTCTCGCAGAGGAGCACTGCGGAGTCTTACCTCCAGGCACTGTTGACTTGCAAAAACCGCGACACGCCTGTCTGGGCGGCTGCCGAGTCGATGTGCAGGAGGACGTCTAGGAAGACCACACTGGGTGAGAACCGCGCAGGCCCACAGGCTGGCCCCTGGCACCCCGGCACCCACCTGCCCCGGGGGGCACCAGCTCGTGCAGCCGCTGCATGGCGATGCCACCAGGGTAGTTGAAGTGGGAAGCGCGCAGGCACACGGCAGCATAGGCGGTGTTCACCACCAGGTGACCCACCACGAGCAGCGTCCCCGCCTTGTACAGCCACGACTTCCTGTAGTTATTCAGCCTGAAGAAGGAAGGACTGAGTTCCACAGGAAGAGAGTGCCCTGCTCACGTCACAGCGAGCGGCTGTCGGTCACCGGCCCTCAGCAGCGGTGGCACAGGCCCCTTCAGGAGATGCTCAGAAAGACGCCTGTGCTCAGGGACTCCCGAGCCCTGCGGGCCAGAGCGCCTGCTTCTGCTGCGAGCAGTCGCAAGCAAACAGACCTGGCCCAGGCCCAGAGGAGGGGACGCTGGCTCAGGCCCGTGACCCCCAGGGAAACTGACCAGCCAGGCCTCGCCCACCGCACAGTCCCCTGCCAAAGGCCCATGCATGACCCTCTGTGCGAGAATGGGTTCTTGTCCTGTCCCGTCCCTGAGAGCTGCTGAACGTGACCTTCCTGCCACCTGAGCGCTGGCATGCGATCTTCCTTACCCAGCCCTCTCTTACTACCTTGCTACCCACCTGTCCCAGTCTAAATTCCCAACAGACGATGTCACCCCCCGTGTGGCCTCCGCAGGACACACTGCAGCGTGAACCTGCGTCCCCAGCTGCGCCCTCCTCGGTCTGCACCTGGCCTCACCCAACACCGAGCAGAGCTGCTCAGGCTTTCGCTGTCCTGGGGCTGCCCAGTGACTAGAGCTAGGCGCTGCGACGCTGGTGGCCTGTGGGAAGAGAGCCATGACTCCAGCCCTGTACAGAAAGGTCGCTCGAGTCCACAGCTGGCCCCTCCTGGACTAGACCTCCACCTTGCCCAGCTGTGATGCAGATTCTCAGCTCAAAAGACTTCGCCCACCCACCCCACCCAAGGGACTTGAGCGAGCTTGGAGTGGCCCCAGCCTAGGTGCCCGCAGGAGGGCTTCAGCCCTGCGGGGAGTTCCTGTCCGCTGCAGGTGTGGCCTTAGAAAGCCTGCAGCGCGCAGCCTGGCCCGCCCTGGGAGACACAGCTGACCACCCAGAAGCCCTGGCTGCTCCCGGGTGAGGCCCAGCCCCACCCTGCACACCGCCCGTGGCCGCGGTGGATGCAGAGGCTGCCTCCTGCTCTTGACAAGCTGGTGTGGGCACCAGGTGCCCTCACCACACGGGCCAGCCCTGGGACGGGCAGCAAAGCACACTACAGACAGGGACCAGCCAGGCCGGGCACAGTGCCAAGGGCTGCGCCCAGCCACGGGCACCCTGGCTTTACAGCACGGCCCTGCTGTCCATGCCCACCAGCAGCAAGCCCTCCCCTTGCAGCGGTGCTGCAGCACTGGCCCTGGCCTCAGGCCCAGCACCACGAGGGACAGGGACGGGGAAGCAGAGACGGCGCAGGAGGAGACTCACAGGTGGGCGCAGCCTCTGGCGGCCACCACGTTGAGCACCGGGAAGGCGTAGATGATGAAGCGCAGCTCCTTGTGCGGGAGCAAGGAGTAGGCGGCCACAAAGCCCAGCACGGGCAGGGCCAGCACCCGCATCCGCCTGTCCATCACGCCCAGGGGCACAAAGAAAAGGCTGCAGCCCAGGCCCCGGGGCAGGGCCGAGTAGAAGTACCACAGCAGCGGGGAGGTCTTCCGGCCAGGGTTAAGGAGGCCACGCGAGGGGAGAGGGCCGTGGCCACCTGGTGGACCTGGCTCCTGCTTACACAGCCTGCCAAAGGGTACGGCCGAGAGCCCCTGGCACCCATCATGGCCAACATCACAGGAAAGGCCAGAGCTTGGCCCACGCCCCAGAAACAGGGCCGAGGGACCCCAGGCAGGGCTGCGGGAGTGCCCTCCCTTGCCCCTGTTCTCCCTTCAGCAACAGGACGCGGGTGCCGCGGGTGTTGGGGGGCCACACACCACCCGCGTGTGCATCTGGGGCCCTCCACAGCCAGCGCTTCCTTCGGGCAGGTTGTCACGAGGACTCAAGGGAGGTCAGGGCTATGCCATAGGGAGGTGGATGCTCCCGGGACAGGCACAGGGAGCCAGGGAGGCTGGCAGGGCCCAGAGACACCCAGGTGTGCATAGCCATCCCCCCAAGGCCACTCAGCAGGAGGGGGCCAGGGAGAGGGCTGTCCGCCACACCACCGCCGCCTGCAGAGGCCCACAGGATACGCCCCAGTCGGAACTTTTGTTCAGGACAGTGTTGTACCAAAGCACCTTTCCTTCCGGCCACACCACGTAGCGCCAGAAACAGGAGTCCACAGCCACCGTCAGTCCTGGCAGAAACAAAGTCTCCCCGTGAGGAGCATGGCCACCTGTCACGTGCAGGCCCTGGAGTCCCTGCAGGGGCGTTCAGCCCCCGCAGAGTGGCCTACTGGCCACAGACACCACCGCCTGCCCCACAGGAAAGCTGCCGACCATCCCGGGGACACCACTTCCCAAACAAGATCTTCCCAGAGCAGCAGTGAGCTGCCCCTCCCTGCCCAGGCTTCCACCCAGCTGGGCAGCTCCCAGGACAGAGGGGCAGGCAGGAGACCCCAGGCAGCAGCAGAGCCAGCACGGAGTCACCATGGAGAGCAGCTTGCAGGTAGCTGGACTAGGACCCTTCAGTGCTGCTAAAAGGCGAGGTGACTCTAACATTTCTTAAAACCCGAATTTCTTTCCTTGTGAAATAAAGCACAAGGAAGCCCACCGGAACCACCCGAGGCCAGCTTACCCAGGCAGAGTGCCCCCGCGGGGACGGCCTGCTGCAGCAGTCTGCCCAGGGACAGCCTCCTGTGGTGCAGGGGCGGCAGCAGCAGCAGGCCCAGCAGCAGGCCCAGCTCAGCCCGGAAGACGATGGTGGCAAAGGCCGAGAGCCAGATGAAGCGCGTCCACCGGTGCTGCAGCCAGGCCGTGAGGGCCGGCAGCACTGCAAGACACGGGACGTCACAGCCCCCCCACCCCCTCAGAACACCCACGCGACGCGAGGGGCCCATGGCACTGTGAGCGCAGCCGCCAGGCAGAGGGCGCGTCTGAACCCAGCCCTGAGGTCAGCGGCCTGGCCTTGGGGGACGGGTGGTGCTCCCGAGGGGCTCATCTTGGGGCAGGGTCTGCCGGCAGAGCCTGTGACTACATACCCACGGCCAGGGCCAGCACGTTGGGGAGTGTCCGCGAGCAGTAGAACATCAAGTGGAACTGCGTGGCTGTCACCCAGCAGAACATGGCGGCCACCGTGGCTCCGAACTGCCGCCTCACTTCTTTTTGTAATGCCCAGAGTCCTGAAATCACGCTGAGCCCAAGGACTCCTCTGACTGGACAGACAGACAGACAGCAACATGCATGACTGCAGGGGACAGCGAAGTACCCAGTCCTTCCAGGTGTCACTCAGGTGACAGGAAAGCACCCCTGAGGGGTTGTCTCTGGTCCCAGAACCGCGGACCTGTGCCCTGTCTTTGGCGTTTGTGTTGGGAACGGCACTGCCTGGCCCTAGTTCTGCCTCTGGGCACGCGAGCCCACGGGCTGCTCCCCTGCAGCCGGGCGGGGCTGGGCAGCAAGGTGGTGAGAAGGGCAGGTGACCACCTGAGTCCTACCCAGTTCGGCTGCTGGGCCCTTGCTGGGAGGCAGTGGTGGCCGAGCACCTGGCCAGACGCTACTCTGCATAGTGAGCTGTCCAGGCGTGGGACATGGCCTGGGCAGGATGCTGAATGGGAGCTGCCAGGGCCAGTGGGCCGTGGAGGTGCCCAGGACAGGGCTGGTAGATCCCGCATGCTCCTGGAGTGGACAGGCCTCACGGCCACTGCCAGAGACTTGACGCTGGGAGGAAAGGCCTTGCCGACCCCCCCAGGGCAGGACTGCGAGCGCCCACGTGAAGACCACAGGGCCGGGCGACGCAGGCAGCCTCGGAGGCTGGTGCTGCCGACTCCAGAGCCCGACCTGGCTGGCACTGGCTCTGGCTGTGGGACTGACGTCCACGAGGAGGCGCGTCCAGCTGCCGCTCTAGCACTGGGACGCCACTGGCAGCGTCCACCTGGTGCTCTGTCCCAGGGGACATGACCGTCGTCCTGTGAGGAGTCACTCCCCAGGCTGCTGAGCGCCTCAGGAATGAGGACGGCGGCCACGCAGGGCAGCCAGGCCCTGCTCAGCCCCCAGGCCTCGCCACCGCCCAGAACACAGAGCCCCCCGGGAAAGCGCACCCCAATCTGGGAACCACACACGTCCTCCAGACTGTGGCCCACCTCCCCCACCTGCCCGCCCCAGGCCAGCCTCCACACCCTGAGCTGTCCTTCCAAGACGCGGAGCTGCACTTTCTAGAGGACTCCATGCAGGCTGCATGGATGGGCTGTGGGTGGGAGTGGCACGTCTGAGTGAGTTGGAAAACCCAAGTACGGCCTGCATCAGATGCAATGACGACTACCAAAGAGGAAAAATGATGATCACTGCCTAAAAAAACCCGGTGGTGGGGCCGGGGTTGCAGCTCAGTGGCAGAGCGCTTGCTTTGCAAGCGTGAGGCACTGGGTTCAATCCTCTGCACCCCCGAAAAAGAAATTTAAAAAACATATCTTATTAAAAAAAAAAAAAAAAAAAAAAAAAAAGAATCAGGTGGTGGAACAAAGTGCACAGACGGTTCTCAGTCTAGTTTGGAAAAAAGCATAGGCCTTGAACTGCAGCTAGCAGGAGCAGACCCGGAGCTCCACAGGACCCGGGGCCCAGAGAGGCGACTGCCAGCAGTCTACAGGAGACTCAGGAGAGCCAGGAAAGCCTCAGGGGCTCCCACGGAAATGCGACTGCCAGATGGGGTCGCTGCACACTGCGTGTGTGCCCAGACGTCAGTACAAGTATCTGGGTCATCACAGATCTCACAGGCACAGAGAAGCCCCAGAGACCTGTATGCCGGCCAGCACGGGCCTCCTACCGCCCACAGCAGGCACGCTGTCCCTGCAGCCATAAGGGCCCTTCCGTCGCAGGGCTGTCCCACAAGGCGGGAGCCCAGGGCCTCGCGGGCACCTGCCTTCCCACACTGGCCCTGTGGAAGCACAGAGCATGCCCACCTGTCCCCAGTCTGACTGCAAGGCCATGCTCTGAGCCTTGGCCTAAAGTGACCGAGAGCAGCCAGATACAGGCCCACCCCTGTGATCCCAGTGACTCAGGAGGCTGAGGCAGAAGGACCCCAAGTTCGAGGCCAGCCTCAGCAACTTAGTGAAGCCCTCAGCAACTCAGTGAGACCTTGTCGCAAACTGAAAAATAAGGACAGTAATGTAGCTCAGTGGTAAAGTACCCCTGGGTTCAAGCCCCAGAACCAAAAGGTAAATTTTTAAAAGGTAAAAATAAAGCAGACTGAGGGCTTTTGACATTTGGGAATGTAAGGAGGACATTCCCAGTGAGAAGCAACCAGGCCCACGGAGACCTGTGCTGCTGTCGCAGTCCGCCCTCACCTGTCAGCTGACAATAAAACCTGGACACTTCCAACAGCGAGAGCACGTACACCAGGGGGCTGGAGACTGCTGCCAGCAACAGAGGCCCGAGGAACGTCCTGGGGACAACACCGGGGAACTCATGGTGGTCGTACTGCAAGGAGAGGGGCAGTTGGCATGCAGCCAGGCAGGGAGCACACCAAGACCCTCCCCAAAGCAGCAGCAGCAGCCTCACCTGGTCTATGTCCAGCCGGTGGTACAGCAGGTCGTGCGTGGCCTGCAGGTTGAAGCTCTCCTCCACCTTGGTGTAGGGGCAGGAGAGGAGGTGGATGCCGGCCACTGCGACCAGCAGCCCAAGCAGCAGCCACGGCCGCCGGCCGGGCGACCTCTTCCCAGCCATGTGGGGCTTTCGACTTGTGTGCCTGAGACAGATACCAACTGTCAGCAGCCTGCCCTGCACATTCTGAAAGGACAAGTGGACCCTGGAGCTTCAGAAACCACACCTGAGGTCACATTTGTGAGATCTGGGGGAGGAAGGCAGGAATGCTGCGAAACCTGGAAGTTAAAGGAGACTCCTGCTGGAGAAGCTGTCCTGGCCCAACAGCTGTCTCATGCCTCGCGGCTGTTGGGAGGCCTGCTGCAGAACCTGCAGTCTGCCCAGCTGGAGGGCAGCCCTGTCCCAAGAGTCGGGTGAACCAGCCAGCAGAGATGGAAGAGGCGCTAGCACAGCAGGGGCTGGGGAGACCCACACCCCAAGGATGAGAAAGGAACACCACAGGGGCACAGCAGGCTGGACGCAGCACAGCCGCTGGGGACACAGGGTTCAGGATGCTGCAGAGCCCCACCCCCCAGAACAGTGGGATGGGACTGTGGGTGTCCCCCCTGCTGTGCTCTGAACTGCCCAGGGCCTGGAGGAGCAGCACAGGCATTCCCCAGGTGGCACTATGTTGGCCTGAATGTGTGCCCTTGACACTGCCTGCCAGCAGTCATCCAGTCCTAAAGATGGCTTCAGGGACCTATGACATGGAGCTGTTGAGAATCCATGAGACCACCCAGGTGCACCCCTGGAAGACCTAGGGAGGGGAAGGGAAAATGCTTCTTCATGTTTCTGGATTATTTAAAAGGACGTTTGATTTTATTCACTGAAAACCAGAAAAGCCAAAAGCAAAGGGAGACCATAACACTACTGCTTGATTAGATAGTTAAGAAGTCAGTGCTCTCCAGAGAAAGCAGACAGGGAGTCTTGGAAGGAAGGGACATCTACAGACCAGAAGGAGCAGGGACCACATGGTGGGGAATGGGGGAGAAAGCAGAAAGAGACTTTAGTGATTTCAGAAAGAGCAAAACGGTACAGAATAAACATAAAAATCGGGTACCAAGCTGAGCATTAATGGGCACACCTGCAAGCTGAGGCAGGAAGATTCCAAATTCAAGGCCAGGCCAGGTGACTCAGTGAGATTCTGGCCCCAGATAAAAGTTTTTAAAAGGGCTGGAGGTGTAGCTCAGAGGTGGAGGGCTTCTGATTCAATCACCAGCACTGCACATGCACACGCACCATTCTGGTACCAAAAAGATCTCAAGGCCAGTTAGAAGCACTGTCTGCAGTTGTCCCCCTCTTTTAAACTACTTGAGGCCAGTGTCACCTCACAATCGAAAACAGAGGCTGGCCTCTGAGGCAGGGCTCACCGTGCAGTACGAATGTGCTGGGGGCTCTCCGGGCAGGCCCGGCAGGCCCGCTCTGCCACACCGCCACGGAGGGGCACTCACTGAGCTAGCTGAAGGCGACATCTGATGCAAAGCCTAAAGCGGGGCTCCCGTCGCACCAGCCTACGTTTTTATCCGGAACACGGTGAACGTGCTGAGCCTCGATGTCGGGGACAGCAGAGGGGACTGCAGAACACTCCCACGACCCTCTGCACTCCCCCCACCGTCCCGGGAAGGAGGGAGCCAGGAAGCATCGACCCGCACACCAGAGGCAGCTGTGCGGGTGTGCAGCTTGGCGGGGACCCGGACACAGCTGTCCCAGCCGTCTCCCAGGTGAGACGTCCAGTCCCCAGGTGAGGGCCGCTCCCAGGTGAGAGACCCGGTCCTCACGTAGCGTGGGCGGCCGTCACGCGCAGTAACGCCCGAGGACGCTGCGACCAACGCAGGCTAGGCGTCTCCTTCGCTCCCCCCGACCTCCCAGCCCCAGTGGGCGCGCGCCGACCTCTTCTCACCGCCCGCGAAGTCCCTCGGAGCTTGACGGCCTGGACTGTCCTCGGCCGGAAGCCGGGCGGCGGAAACGACAGAGGCTAAGCCCTTGCCCGAATCTAACATGGCCGCTACGTCTCCGGCTGCCGCCAGAGCGGAGCACACACCTGCCCCGAGTAAAGATGGCCTCCACCGGCAGCACGCGAGGGGCGGGGCGCGAGGACGGCTTCCGTTGTCGCGGCCCCGCCCCCTCCCGCGAGTAGCTGACCCGGGGCCTTCCCATTGGTCACCACTCGTGGCGAGCCCGGATTGGGCCACATGAGACCGGGGCAGATCCAGCCAGCCAATGGCGGTATGCGAGCTTTGGAATGGGCGGGGCCTCCAGCGGCGCCGTCAAGTAGCCCCGGGAACGGCCGGCAAGCTGGCCGGGTGGGCGGAGGCCCAGCGCTCTGGCCGCAGTTTGCCTCCGGTCTCCCGCCCGCCATGCGTCCGCCGCCCGGCAGCGCGCTTGGGCTTCTGCTGCTGCTGCTGCTGCTGCTGCTGCCGCCGAACCCGGACGCAGCCCGGAATCTGACGCCCTGCAATCGGTGCCGGGAGCTGGTGGACAAGTTCAACCAGGTGGGCCGGGGCGTCGGGACAGGAGCTGCAGGGATCCCGGCAAGGGTCCTAGGGCGGTGGGGCCGGGGCGGCGGGAGTCCTGGGGACGGCGGAGCTAAGGGGGGTGGGAACGGGGCAGGGTCGCGGGGTCTGCATGGCTATGGACGCGGGGTCCTGGCCGTGCGAATCAGTGTCACGGGGGACCGCAAGGTTTGGGTCGTGGTGGGGAGTGCTCCCCGCCAGGGGCCCAGGTGCAGAGTAGTCTAGCCCGCCCACCTCCTCAGGGGATGGCCAACACGGCTAAGAAGAACTTTGGTGGCGGCAACACAGCCTGGGAAGAGAAGACGCTGTCCAAATACGAATTCAGGTTGGCTCCCAAGCACCACCAGGTTGTTGGAGGGCCCTATCCTGAAAGCCCAGGGCCTGCCTTTGGAACCTGGGATGAGGACAGATATACAGAAGGGTCCCTTAGATGCCATCACCTGCCCCTGGTCCCCTCTGCCTCTGGCCTGGATCTAATGAGATGGCCCCTCACTGGCCTGGCTGCATCAACACTGCCCCCTGTGCCTTGTGGTCCATTCCTCTGTAAACTGAACACAGCCTCCTTGAATGCCCCTGGCTTCCCCTGACAGGTGGGATAAACCCCCTTCCCCCTCTGCCCAGAGCCTGGCACCATGGGCTGCATGGATTGCTATGCCCTATTGATGTGTTGGTTCCGGGTCTGCTTCACTAGATGGGCTGTGGGCCCAGCCTGGTCACAGGTGGGGCTCAAGACTTGTCTGAAGTGAGCAAGCCAGTGCCCCCTGGTGCATACTGTGTGTTGTGTTTCAGCGAGATCCGGCTCCTGGAGATCTTGGAAGGCCTGTGTGAGAGCAGCGACTTTGAGTGCAACCAGATGGTGGAGCAGCAGGAGGAGCACCTGGAGGCCTGGTGGCTGCAGCTGTGAGTGTGTGGTCTGGTGGCACCTATGCAGTCACCAACATACAGAAGTTGCAGAAGCAATGGTGCTCCTGTGTCCCCATTGTCCCTGTCTCCTGTTTTAGTCACATGCTACCACTTTTTATTACCAGAGTGTGACTCTCACAGCCAGGAAGCTAGCTAGAAGTCCCTATGCACACCTGATTCTTGTCCCCCAGACCCTGTGGCCTCAGGAGCACACACAGCGCCCTGTACAATGTCCCCTACCCTCCGAGTCTCTTCCCGAAGTATAGTTCCCATACTCGGCAGAAGTCTGAAAATATCACATGGAAAATCCAGAAATGAGCAATTCATAAATTTCATATAGTTCTTGTTACAGTAGTTTTTTGTTATTATTGCTAATTTCTCACTGTGCCTGACTTAGGAGTTAAACTTCATCATAGGTCTGCCTCGTAGGTAAAAACACATGCAGAGGGCTTGGTAGTCCAGGGTTCCTGTGTCTACTCGCATCTTGGAACATCTCCCACAGGGTAAGGGAAGCAAGTTTTCTTTTACGCTGCTTTCAGTGGACATTTTCAAACCATTAGGAAGAAGAAGTACCCTGACCTGTTCGAGTGGTTCTGTGTGCAGACACTGAAAGTGTGCTGTTCTCCCGGTACCTACGGGCCAGACTGCAGTGGTACGTTCTTGGGGAAGTTTCAAGCCTACATCATTCCTCTTATTTCTCTCTGGCTCCCAAGTGTTTAGAAGCCCACGGGGGTCCTGGGCTGCTTTAGCTGCATTAGCTGGTGTGCGGGGCTCTGCCTCCTGTGTGCAGCAGGGACCCTCTGGCACCACGGAGCACCTGCCCTGGGGGAGCAGCACCGTTGCTTAGCTTCAGAGAAGTTCTCCCTTGGACTGCAGGACTCCGAGTCATTTCCAGTGTTCTTTCCGTGCAAGGATCACAGACTGAGCAGGCCCCGCGCTGCAGAGGACTTGGCCAGGGTGTCAGCTGGCCCTGCTGTGAAGCACTCCTTGAGTCGGAGCTGCAGCTGGCTGGGGGTTGGCAGAGCCAGTCACGTTGCTCAGGCTGGGTCAGGTGGCAGTCCGTGTTGGCAGAGCCAGTCACGTTGCTCAGGCTGGGTCAGGTGGCAGTCCGTGTTCACACCCTGCCCCCGTGCCACAGCCACTTCTGCCCACCTCTCCCGCTTCCCTGGCTGCGTGCTGGAAGCACGAGCCTCCCAGGGTCCCAGACACCTGCTGCACAGGCAACCTCAGATCTCCCCAAAGCCATGCTTAGTGATTGAGCCAGGAGCTGCGGCTTGCACCATGCAGGTGACCCAGCATCAGCCCTGCCGGCCCCTGGAAGCTGGCATCTCCACCTGCCAAAAGCAAGCTTGCAGGCTTACCTATTAGCAGGAATGTGCAGGGCTCGGATTTTAGTGAGGAATCCAAACCACTCCTTGGTTATAAGCGTCTGGAGGGGTGTCCTGGCCTTCTCCCTGTGTGAGAACACCCCACTGGCTGCCCTTGGCTGTGTGCTGAGCGTGGGTTTTGGTCATCCCCCGCCCCCAGCATGCCAGGGGGGCTCTGAGAGGCCCTGCAGCGGGAATGGCCACTGCAACGGAGATGGCAGCAGACAGGGGATGGGTCCTGCCAGTGCCACATGGGATACCAGGGACCGCTCTGCAAGGACTGTATGAGCAGCTACTTCAGCTCGCTGAGGAACGAGACCCACAGCATCTGCACAGGTAGGCACAGTGCCAGTGTGCTGCCCAGCCCACTTGACAGTGAGACTGTGGAGGTGGGGATAGGGGCACCCAGGGACTCCTTGGTCCCAGGTGTCCAGGGGAGCTTAGGAGACCTGAAGATGTGACCCTTAAGAAACACCACTGAGCCAGGCATGGTGCCCCACACCTGTAATCCCAGCAACTTTGGAGGCTGCGGCAGGAGGATCGTGAGCTCAAAACCAGCCTCAGCAAAAGCAAGGTGCTAAGCAACTCAGCAAGATCCTGTCTGTAAATAAACACAAAATAGGCCAGGGTGTGGCTCAGTGGTGGGCACTTGCCTGGCACCTGTGAGGCACTGGGCTTGGTCCTCAGCACCACATAAAAATAAGTAAATAAGGTTATTGTGTCCATCAACAACTAAAAGAAATTCAAAAGAAAAAAAAGAAACAGTCCTGAGCCAGGCCTAGGGGTGCACCTCTGTAATCCCAGCAGTTTGGGAAGCGCAGGCAGGAGGGTCGCATGTTCAAAGCCAGCCTCAGCAGCTTAGCAAGGCTCTGAGCAACTTAGTGACAACTTATCTCAAAAAAGAGCTGGGGATGTGACTCAGTGGTAAAGTGCCCTGGGCTCAGTCCCCAGTACCAAAGAAACACCACTGAACAGCCCCCAGAAGGAAAGGCTGCTCACCCCTGCTGTGAGCCGTCCTGGGAAGGACACGAAGTGTCCTGTGGAGTGGCAGGTTGTCACCCCTGTGGTAGGTGCCCTGGTTCTTGGCTTGGCTCTTGGTGTGGCACACATGCTCCTTTTGATTACCTGGAATGTTCTGGTAAAAGACTCCCCCCAGCCCCCCTCCCTGCTCTGTGGCTATGCCCACAGGAGGGACGGGCTCTCAAGCGTCCTGCGGGGTGCCCTTGGGCTGCAGTGCAGGGTGCAGAGACTGGGCTGTGCTCATGGTCACTCGGCGACGTGGGGGAGCAGAGGCGTGCTGAGCCCGGCAGGAGACGGCTGCACAGGAACTAGAAAGACCCTGGAGGCCATCAGTGCCCTCTGGCCCCGGTCCCCTTGCAGCTCCCTGCCTGCGGGTGGGTCCTGCTAACCCTGGCCGCTCCACAGCTTCCCGGGGCTGCCGTTGTTGGGTCGCACGGGGCGGTGCCGCCCGGGCCAGCAGCAGCTCGCGCTGGAGGTTGCGGAGCCGCCTTCCTGCAGCGCCCTCTCCCCGGCCCCCCTGCCAGGGAGCTGTGTCCAGGCTGCGCTCAGGCGCCCGGCTGCTCTGTGCCTCTCTGGGATGGGTCAGGCCAGGCCCTGGGGTCCCTGCAGCTGGCTCCCTCCCTTTCCCAGCTATCGGAGGGTGTGCCCCCAGCGAGTTGGCTCCGGAGGTTGGGTAGCTGTCCTTTCCGGGCTCGGAACCCCCTGGAGTCCTGGTGCGCTGAGAACCGCGTCACTAAGGGCACTGGAGCCTGTGGTCTGTTTCCTCCCGAGGTCTGTGACTACGGACTCACGCGAGCAGATCTCTCTGCTGAACCACTCTTGCTTCCCTGGAATTTTTGTTTTCATGTTTTTTATGCCACTGCTGAACTCAAGTTCCTCATTCCTGCACCGAGCGTGGCTCCCTGTGGGTGACAGATTACGGGTGTCCTGACGCGGCTGCCTTTGCCTTCCAGCCTGTGATGAGTCCTGCAAGACCTGCTCGGGCCCCACCAACAGAGACTGCCTCACGTGCGAAGTGGGCTGGGTGCGCGTGGAGGACGCCTGCGTGGGTGAGAGGGCGCGGGGGGAGGCTGCTCCTCAGGCCAGGCCAGGCCAGGGGACCCACGGGGCAGGAGGGCGGGAGCGGGCTCTCACCCACCCTCGTCTCTGCCCTGTTCTGGTTGGTGGGACGGCGGCTCTGGTGTTTCCGTGGCCTGGGTGGAGGCCGGCGTGTGATCCCACTGTTGAAAGTTTCAGAAAGGACTGTCCCTGCCACAGTGGCCCAGGGTGGCTGGGAGCTGCTGGTCCAAACTGCCCTGGGGCGGCTGACTGTACCAAGAGCCCACCTTCCGTCTCAGGCAGGGTTGGGGGTGGGCACCCCGACCCCGCTGTGGGCCACCACCCAGCTGTGCTAGTCCTGTGGGGGCTCCGTCCTGCTGGGGTGCAGGCACAGGGAAACTGAGGCACACACCTCCCTGCGGAGCTGAGCGGGCCACCAGCTGCCTGGGACCTTGCACAGCCCCGACTCCCAGCCGCGCAGGCTTCTTGCCCGGCAGGGGAGGTGGCCCGGGCCGCGCCTGGGGGCACTGCCCAGCGCGAGCCTGCTCTGTGCTCGCGGGGCTGGAGGCGCCACTGGCACCGATGTCTGCCCGTCCCCGCCTGCCGTGGCCACCGCCAGCTCCGGCCCTCTTTCCTTTCGCCCCTTCTGCTGCAAACACCTGGAGAGCGGGCACCAGCCTGGCGTGGGGCAGCCGGGTGCTGGTGGTGCCCTCCCATCTGGGCAGGTTGGCGTTTCCTCTCTCAGCGGCCCAGCCTCGGGCAGATGAGGGTGCGGCCCCCTGGGTCTCAACGCAGAGCGGGACACCAGGTGCTGCAGCCCCTCCACCCGGTGCCAAGTGCCCAGCAGGATGGGCTGCCACCCTCGTCCCCACCCTCGCCCGGGGGGTCTCAGGATGGTGGCCGTGGTACGGGTGTCCGCCCCGCCAGCCTGTGCTCTTGCCTGCAGACGTGGACGAGTGTGCGGCAGAGACGCCTCCGTGCGGCGAGACGCAGTACTGCGAGAACGTCAGTGGCTCGTACACGTGCGAAGGTGGCCGGGGCGTGGCGCGGCATCCTCTCTGGGATGGGGTTCCTGGACCGTGGGTCCACCTGTCACCTCGGGCCCCTCCTCTGGCCCCCGCCACAGGCCTTCTGCAGACAGGAAGTGTGGGGTGCGGCCTGGCTCCGCGCTTCCTCGAGTGACCTGTGGTGTCTCTTTTTCACCCTTACATTCCCGGGCTGGGTTGTAGAGAAAGCTTTTAGCATTTATCCAGGATTAATTTCCATATTGCCCTGGGGGGGGGGGTGTGGAGGGTCATCCTGTCCCCAGGAAGGTCGTCCCGCCCCATCATCCCACAGACGCCCAGTCTGCAGCTGTGCGGGGCGCTGGCCACCCTGGAGCCACAGCCGGGTCTTTTTTTTTTATTTTGGTACCGGATATTGAACTCAGGGGCCCTCGACCACTGGGCCACACCCCAGCCCTTTTTTGTATTTGATTAGAGACAGGGTCTCACTGAGCTGCTAAGTGCCTCGCCATTGCTGAGGCTGGCTTTGAACTCACAATCCTCCTGCCTCAGCCTCCCAAGTGCTGGGATGACAGGCGTGGCCACCGCGCCCGGCTCTACAGCCACGTCTTGACAGGGAGGTTGTGCTGGATTCCTCGGTGGTCCCCACCCAGAGGTCCTCCCGGGCTCCTCGAGGACAGACAGACCTCTGTCACCCAGCTTGAGGTGACTTTGGGGAAAGTTCAAGTCCTGCTTCCACCCCAGCGGGAGACTTGGGAAGGGCCGCTGCACTCCGCGCTCTCCGCACGCTGCGCTTTGCCGCAGCCTCAGGCTCGGTGGTGGCAGGAAGGAGGTCTGTGCTTCTGCCAGGGGACAGACAGTTACTACAGAGTCACTCCAGTGGTTGATGACGGGCAGCACGACCAATGCCCAGCCCCGTGGGCGCCTCTCACCCGGGTCGGTGTGGCTTTAGGCTGCGGTTCACTGTCACGGAAGGTGGCCTGACGTCCCGTCCCTCCTTGTTTCTAGAGTGTGACTCCACCTGCGTGGGCTGCACGGGGAAGGGCCCCGCGGGGTGTAAAGAGTGTGTCTCTGGCTACTCGAAAGAGGGCGGACAGTGCGCAGGTCAGTGAGCCAGTGTCTGCAGAAGATGGGGCCTCCCGGGGCCACTGTGAGCCCCACGGAACCAGCACCCCAGCGCCGGGAGGCTGTCCTCCTCTTCCTGCAGATGGGCCTCCACCTTCCTGGGTGGGGACCAGGGAGGTGGCCAGTCGCAGCCGTGAGTGCTGGGCAAGGGGTGCTCAGCCCTGTGGCTCGAGGCCACCCCACAGTGTCCCGGGCTGTCTGTCTGCACACTGCCGGGCAAGGGCCTGGCCTCTCTTGAAGCCTCTCCCGGCCTCTGTGGCTCTCCTCTGATACGTGCTTGTGCGCCGTGTGCCTCCGGTGGGAATCTCGCGGTCTCTGGCGTGGCTGCTACAGGGAGTGATTTGTTGAAAAGGGACGATTTTATTTCAGACATAGACGAATGCTCACTAGCAGAAAGAGCGTGTAAGAGGGAAAACGAGAACTGCTACAACACCCCGGGGAGCTTCGTCTGCGTGTGTCCCGACGGCTTCGCGGAGACAGAAGACGCTTGTGTGCCGACGGCAGAGGGTGGTGAGTGGCGCTGCCGGGGTCCCGGTGCTGGGCTTGGGGCCGGCGGCTGCCTGTGAGAACGAACAGGAGAGCAGTCTGGGGTGGCAGGTTCCTGGGGGGCAGCTGGGTGTGACCTCAGCAGGGCAGTGGACGGCACCCAGTGGAGGAGCGGTGTGCAGGCCAGGAGGTGGGTCCTGCGGTGGAGGCCAGGCCCGCAGCCCCTGCAGGGCAGGGGGTGGGGGCAGAGGAGCAGGACGGTCCCACTGGGGTCTGGTGAGTTTTCTGGGGCTTCAGCAACAGAAAGGTGCTCTCTGTCCTGGAGCCGGAAGCCCGAGGTCAGTGTGTGGCGAGGCCAGCTCCTCCGAGGCTGTGAGGGCGGGTCTGTCCAGGCCCTGTGCTTGGCCTGCAGGTGGGCATTTCCTCCATCTTTACATGGTTGTCCACATATGGGTGTCCAGCTGTCCGAACTGTGCTTTTTGGGAGGACTCCACGGGTCCCCTTGGGCCCGGGCCCAGGGACCTGATCTTTAGGATCGTCTGCAGAGACCCTGTTTCCAGACAAGGCCACACTCGCAGGTGCAGGTGGGACGGGAGCATCTCTGGAGGCACCGGAAGCCTCGAGGTCTCGTGAGGTTGTAGGGTGTGGCGGGGCAGCGGGTGGATCTCACCGAGGGCTCTCCAGACCCAGGAAGATAAAGTCCAGAAGCCCATCCACAGCCCTGCGCAGGAGCCGCGGAGAGCTTGGCCTCCGCAGTGAGGTGGGCTGGGGCGGTCACGAGGCCTTTGCTGCCCACTTCCCAGGCGCTCCAGTCCCCACCTTGGGCCTGCTGCCTGCCTGGACACCCTGGCCGTGGGCCCTGGGGCAGTGCTCTCATCCTGGGCTGCCCTGGAAGGCTGCAAGTCCAGAGGGAGCCAGGGCGTGCTGGGGCGTGGGCTCCTGCCTGCCCGCGTGCCCCAGTGAGGCCTTCGTAGGGGCCTTGGGTCAGTGATCCCTGTCGCCTCCCGACAGAAGCCACAGAACACCCAGCAGAGCCACCACCACCTGCACGAGAGGACCTGTGAGGCGTCCAGCCAGAGTCAGCCCACCTTTAACTTATTGAGAGTGGCGTCCTGTGGGAAGGGTGGCCTGTGGACGGCGGGGAGGACCGTGCTGCCATGGGACACCCACCTGGCCTCTAAGAGCTGCATTTCTCGGTTTTCTTGAACAGATTTGTATATTTTGATACCATTCTTTATAATAAAACTGACCACTGAGAGTTGTTGGAAACAGCACGCGTGGGCCGTCTCCTCCCTGTGGGCCTCGAGCACTGCCCAGTCTGCTCCTGTCCTGCCCCAGCTGGACGGCCTGCAGAGGACGCAGCAGAGCCGCACGTCCCTGGGTGCCCCAGGCCTTCCCAGCAGGCTGTGTGGGGAGGGCTGGGCCTGGGCACTCAGCCTGGGCCAGGGGCAGTGTCCCCTGTGGGGAGGCTTGTTCCCCAGCCAGTGGTGCCATGGGAGGTTCGGAGCCTCTCGCGGCCCACCAGCTGCGGGCGCATCCCCTGCAGGGCTGCTGGGACCCTGCCTGTGGGCTTCCAGCTCCACCTGGCAGCGGTGCAGCCTGCGGCCTGCCAATCAGGGTGCCCGGAGCACGCAGGGAGGAGGGGCTTGGGGGGGGACCCACTTCCTGTGTTGCTTTGGGGAAGAGTCTGCCACCCACCCCAGGGTCCGCTCCTCCGAGGAGGAGCTGAGAAAGTCTCAGAAGAAAGGCAGCCGCGGGGGCTGGGGACACAGCTCAGTGGTAGAGCGCTTGCTTTGCACGCACAAGGCCCTGGGTTCAATCCCAGCACCACAAAAGAAAAAAGAAAAAGGCAGCCGCGGGGTGAGAGGCTGTGGCCTCTTGCAGCCCACTGGGACAGCCCCACCCTCCCTGCATCTGCCCTGCCCAGCACAGGGTCAGAGGACAGATCCCTCCACTGTGTCCCTCCAGGAGGGAGGCTCTGGTTCCCAGGCCCCGTGGGGCCCATGGCTCTGGCCCTGCCACCCCTTCCCCACTCCTGGCCCTCCTGCCCTGCCCCGGGGCTTCCTGGTGCCCCTCCTGCTGCTCTGCCTGTGAGCTCGTGGGAGAGGCCGACCTGCCTGCTGCACCCTCCTCCCCCTGTGCGGACCTGACAGGACGACTGGCCACCCTGGCCACGCCCCTCGCACAGGCCCACGCACCTGTCCACACTTGCTGTCTCCTCTCCATCCCGGGCACTGGAAGCAGCCTGGCTCAGCACAGGCGGGGCGCGGGCTGCCCGGTCCAGGTGGGGTAGGGGGCCTGAACAGGGGCACAGAGGTGGCCAGCAAGCTGACACGCCGTCCCCCCTGGGAGCCAAGGGGACTGTCCAGAGACAACTGCAGTATTCAGGCCCAGTGGCCTTGGCCAGCAGGGTAACAGCTGGGGAGACCCGTGGGGGCTTCTAGGGTGGGCAGAGCATGGAGGGGCAGCGGGAGAGGAAAGAAGCCAGAGGCAGGAGTGGGCAAGGACGTGGGCTGAGTCCTGGGGGCCGAATGGCCACTGGACCTCAAGTAGAAGGGTGGAGCCTGCAGTCGGGACAACGGGGACCCAGCCGAGGGCGGGGCGGACACGGAGGTCGCTGGGAGAGGCAAGTCTGAGCCGGGCGCCTGGGGTCCAGGTGGGCAGCTGTCCACAAGGTGGGAGGCCAGGTAGAGGGACGCTCGTGCAGAAGGGGGCCTGGGGTGCCTCCAGAGGCCGGGGTCCAGGCCCGGTGGGGGCATGTGAAGCCAGGCCAGCTCTCAGTGGCATGGCTGCAGAACTAGAGCCCTCTCTCCCCTGAAATCCAGAAGGTCCCCGGGTGGCGCTGTGCTCCGGCTCAGCAGCCCAGCGGGTGCAGGGTGCAGGGCGCCTGGGCACGTCCCTCTCCCAGGGGTGGTGCCGCAAGTGTCCCGAAAGGCCTGGGGATGGGCAGTTGCTGGGACACTGGCCACCACGGGGCTCGGGCAGCCTGTCTGGGGGTAGGGGGGCGTGGTGGGCACAGGTCAGCCGTTCCGGCCACTGGAGACACGCCCAGGTCCACCCCCACAAACTGGCACCACCAGGATCCCAGCCTCCTCCTCTCCCGCCCAGGCTGGAGGCACCAGCCGCAGCTTCTCACCTGTGAACAGGGGCTGTGCCCAGCAGGAGCTGGGACCACAGGGGTGTCCCCACCAGACCCAGGAGCAGGGATTTGGGCAGGGGTGGACGGCCGGAGGGGGCGAGGGGAGCAGCAAGATCCTCGACCCCTGTCGGGATCCCGTGGAAGTGCGGACAGCGCCCCCACCGTGGGGCGGGGCGCAGGCTGCCCCAGGGCTGGCAAACACCTCCCGCCCACAGAAGGTGCCCGTGGCCCTGGGAACCGCACTGAGGGCCGGGCCGCAGGGCACGTGGCCGGTAGGCGGCGCTGCAGGACTGTTCAGGCCGGGCCACCGCCTGGACAGCTGCTCCCTGAGCCCTGTGACTGCAGCAGGCCAGCACCCCCGCCCCTGCCCCCGCACAGTCCTGCAGCGCCCCTGCCCCGACCCCCAAGCGTGGGCGCAGCAGGGGCGGGCAAGTCCTCTCTTAGGCCAGCATCAAAATTGCAGGGACGGTGGCGCACGCCTGTAATCCCAGCACTTGGGAGGCTGAGGCAGGAGGATCGCGAGTTCAAAGCCAGCCTCAGCAATGGCGAGGCACTTAGCAACTCAGTGAGACCCTGTCTCTAATAAAATACAAAAAAGGGCTGGGGATGTGGCCCAGTGGTCAAGTGCCCCTGAGTTCGATCCCCGGTACCAAAAAAAAAAAAAAAAAAAAAAGAAAAAAAATTGCAGGGATGGGAAAGGAGCCCTCCTTGGGTGACCTGGGTTCCGCCAGGGCACGATGCCCTGGGCTTTCTTACCTGGCCTAGGGTTCTACCCACAGCTGGTCCTCAGGTGCCCACCTGCCATCCCTCTCCTCAGCAGATGACCTCTCTCCAGGACAGCAGGGAGCTCAGCCGTGGGCCAGAGAGTCAGCCGGGGCTCCACCGCGCCTGGGAGCAGAGCTGAGGCTGGGGTCAGCAGGAGGCAGCAGGACACTTCTGGGTCTCTGCTTAGGTCCTGAGGACACACAGCCAGGCTCCATCCCAGGGGACGTGGCCTCCCCTGGCCTCTGGCCTGTGGGCTGGAAGCTTCTGGAGTGCTCTGCCATCGCTCCCACGCCACCCTGTAGAGTGTCCTGAGGCAGGGCTGCTGGAGGCGGAGCCTCTGAGCCGGACACTCTCAACAGGTAGCCACTGTGTCCCCAGGAGCTTGGGACAATGTCTGGGGACCCTGGTTCCTATGGCTGGGTGAGGGAGGGAGTGGGGCCAGGGATGAGCTCCACGCCCCACGTGCACAGGACCGTCCAGTGCAGAATGGCCAGGGTGCTGGCTGTGGCGGGGAGATGCTGATGGAAGCCCTTGGGTGGCCAGCTGGACCCCAGCCCAGGTGTGTGGAAAGAAGGGGCATGTTGGGACTCAGAGCTGCTCTGTGGGGACAGTCACCCCCTCCTGCAGTGACCAGTACCTCCTCACCCTGAGGCAGCCTCACTGTCCTGTGGGTGCATGGCTTCTGTCCAGGCCCTCACAGCATGGTCGTGTGGTTACTGTGCCAGCCCAGAGACCGATGGGCTGGCTGGCTGTGTCACCCGCTAGGCCATTCTCTCTACCTGGTTATCCACAGCCTCCTCCACAGTGGGTGTATTCTGGTGGGTGGTCAGAGGGATTTAAATTGTCATCTAGCCAGGCACACTAGTACACGCCTGTAATCCCCACAATTTAGGAGTCTGAAGCAGGAGGATTGCAAGTTCAAGGCCAGCCTCAGCAACTTAGCGAGGTCCTCTAAATAAAAAATAAAAAGGGCCAGGCGTGGTGGCACATGTCTATAATCCCAGTGGCTTGGGAGGCAGAGGCAGGAAGATCGAGAGTTCAAAGCCAGCCTCAGCAACTCAGCAAGACCCTGTCTGTAAATAAAATATTTTAAAAAGGGGCTGGGGTGTGGCTCAGTGGTCGCTTAAGCACCTCTGGGCTCAGTCCCTAGTATCAAAAACAAAACGTCCACATCTGCATGTTAGTCCATCTGCATGCGTCTCCCCAGCCCCAGCAGCTCCATCTTTCTCTGCCCAGGCCCTGACCAGCCAGGCAGGCCACTTCCCCACCTCTCCACTTGGCAGTGGCCACTACCTGCATGCTGGTTCTGACACCTCCATGTCAGCTGGCCATAGGAGCCCCTGTCAGGCCACCACCTGAGCCCAGGGCCAAGCAGCGGTGAGGGGCGCTGCTGCCACATGGCGGAGTCCATGCAGGTCCACACCACTGCACGCAGCACACCACGTCCCGCCCTCCCAGGTGTGCCCTCTCCACCTGAGACGACATCCTGGCCAGCCAGCATCACAGAGGGCAGGTCCAAAAGAGCTGGTGGCCTGGTCAGTCCAGGCACAGCATCATGGGTGTCCTGTGGCCAGGCACTGCCTCTCCTCCAGGGCCGGCCTCCGTGGGAGACACAGCCTCCCTCTGCACCGGGGCTGGCTGCAGGCCCTTCCACGGGCACTTGGCCATGAACCCCAGGTTGACCTATCAGAGTGTCCGTCTGTAGGGTCCTGTGTGGCAGTGGGACACTGTGTGCCGGCTGCGCCTGCTTGGTGCCCCAGTCAGAGCTGCCCTTTCGTGTCCCCGGGTTGGGCTGCATCAGCCCCAAGTGTGCAGCTCCTGCTCCGGGGCCATCGCAGCCTTCCGTGCCGTGCGCCCTCTGTGGTGGAGGGCGCGGGGTGCAGCCGTGCTGGCCCTGCTAGGAGGGGATCCTCACTCGGGAGCTTGTGTCCCACAAGTACCCCAGGTGCTGGCCACTTCTCTGCCATCTGGCCCTATTAGCAGGGACGCTGGCACAGGGCCTGTGTGATGCTCCAGGACATCCTGCCGTGCAGGGCTCCAGACTGTTGGGAGGGTGAGGATCACCCCTGCCTGGGGAAGGGCCACTGTGCCCTGTGTGACCTGCACCTGCAAAGCCTCTGCCAGAGCTGGGGGTGAAGAGAAACACTCCGGGCTGGGTCGTGGCTCAGCGGTGGACGTGACAATAAACCCACTGTGTACAACTAAAGCAAACAAATCAATATTTAAAAAAAAAAAGAAAAAGATAATACACTCCTGAAGGGCCACACCAGGGCTCCGGAGCGGGGACCTTGCTCTGCTGAAGATACAGGTCTGGTGCTGTCTGGGTTGTTCTTGCGGTGCCCCTCCCCCTGGGCCCCCACACCCTCTGTAGAGGCCAGACATGAATGAAGATGCCAGGACCACCACCCTAGCACTTTCTGGTTTTTTTTTTTTTTTTTTTTTTTTTGGTACTAGGGATTGAACTTGGGGCACTTGACCACTGGGCCACATCCCCAGCCCTTTGTGTGTGTGTGTGTGTGTGTGTTATTAGAGACAGGGTCTCACTGAGTTGCTAAGTGCCTCGCCATTGCTGAGGCTGGCTTTGAACTTGCGATCCTCCTGCCTCAGCCTCCCAAGTGCTGGGATGACAGGCTTGGCCACCGCTGTCACACTTGTGGCTTACTATCTTAGGCAGGGGTTGAAACCAGCATCACTGGCTGAGGGGCACAGGCTGGAAGGGGCAGTGCCAGAGTCCTGGGGACAGTGTCTGCGTGTGGTTGGGTCCAGCCTGGGGCGTCTGCGGGGACCGCCTGCCCCTCAGGACACACACTCCCTCGGTGCCTGGGCTCAGCGCTCTCACAAACGCTCCCAGGGGCTGGCTCTGTGCCGGCAGGGGCGGTGGCCGGCTGGCGCGGAGAGGCCTCCTCAGAGGCCCGCCTCCGACCCGGGTCTTGGGAGAGGTGTTTAGTACCGCCCGCTGCCCAGGACCCGGTCCTTCGCCTGCAGGCGGGCCTCTGGTGCGGGGCGCCCCGGCTGCGCCCCAGCCCTCCGCCGGGTAGGGAAGCTGCCCGCCGGCCTCTGCGTCCTTTCGGCCGGGGCGCGCGGACCCCACCGCGGCGGGACGGCAGCGGGGGCGTCGCCTGCGAGTCCCTCGCAGGTCGGCGCCCTGGACAGCCCACGTCCCTCCTTGCGCGCGGCCCCGCGGTCCCCACTCGGCCGGGCGACCCGGGCCCGCGCCGCGCGCCGCCGAAGGCCGCCGCCCTGCGCCGCAGGTCCGGGCGGGCGCGGCGGGCGGGAAGGGGCGGCGCCGGAAGCGGCCGCGGCCGCCCGGGGCGAGGACCGGGGGGTGGTGCGGGCCGGGCGCAGCCTGGGGTCCGCCCCGCCCTGCGCCCCGCCGCCCGCCGCGGCTCCGGGAACCGCGGGGAGCCAGTGACCGCGCGGCGGTGGGGACGGTGGCGGCGACCCCGGAGCTTTCCGGGCGGGGGCTTCCTGGAAAGCACTTGGCGACAGTGACCCGGGCCGGCGTTCTCGGGACCCCGCGGCCCGCCCGCGGGCGCGTCTCGGTAGGGGCCTGCCTGCGGCCTGGCGGGCCTAGGGAGACGGGCCCCGGGCTGGGACGCTCGCGGGCTGGGCACCCCCCTCCAGGCCGCGCCGCGGGTTCCGGCCCCACCTTCTCCAGCTGTGTCACTTCTGCGGTTTCAAAAAGTCCCAGCCCGGGCGGCTCCGCCCCTCCTGCCGCTCAGGGCCCAGCTGACCCCTCCCACACCTCCGGTCACTGCCGGACACCTGGTTAACCTGCCAAAGGTCGGATCCGTTTGGACTCTATGAGATCCCTTCTGGACGAATAATGGAATCAGTGGCCTGGCGGGCAGGAGCTCAGCCGCCACACGGCAGCACCGGCTCCCTGACCCACCCCTCGTTCTGCCTGTGAGAACCAAGCCCATTCCCAGCGTCCTGCAGCACCCTGGGTCCCCCACTGCCTCTGTCCTGGGCCCCACTACAGCACCCTCAAAGGGTGCAGTGTGGCTGGAGTTAGCCCTCTAGCTGCTGCCCAGGTGAGCCTGGACCCCCGGCTCAGCTGCTGCCCAGATAACAGTGGCCCTTGTCTGACCGCCTGGGTGGGGGCTGGTACCAGCCCCGGGTGTCTCTTGCCCAGCCCCCATCCCACCAGGGGCAGCAGGCAGGCCGCATTGTCCATTCACCCTCCGCCCTCACTATTAATAGCTCTCTGGGAGAAGCATCGCTATAAATAGCCCCCAGCCCCTCACTTAGGCCCATCAGACCCTGTGCCTGGGTGCACACAATCACCCACACACACTGCACACTGCCTGCTCAGAGGAGCATGCTGGGCACCCTGCCCGCTCCTGCCTCTCCAGGACCAAGTGCATGGAGGCCCACCCCATCTGCCCTCCAAACAGACCCAGTGCTGTCCCCGTGCCCCTCACCACCCGGGTGGGAAGCTGCCCTAGCTCCAAGTCAGCTGTCCTGGCTCCTTCACAGCTCAGCCCACTCCTGGTCCACTCAGGAGCCTGGCCATGCGGGCACCGCCTCACTCTCGGGCATGTGCGAGGCAGACGCTGCAGCCCACCTGCCAGGGCGTCTGATGGCTCGAGGGAAATCCACTGGGAGGAAGGCCGTGGACCCTGCCCACTCCCAGGGGTCCAGCCGCATGTGGACCCAGCCCTGGCTCTCTGCTCTGGGTACTGCTGGGTCAGGCATGAGGATCACAAGGTCCTCTCAAGTCCCACAGGGACACATGATCAACATGGCCTTCACCGGACTCCTGCTCAGGGACCCCAAGGCTGGCTCAGCCTGCCACCTGCCTGTGGGCCTGGCATCACTGAACTCCTGTCCCCTGCCCTGACCCTGAGGCCTCAGCAGGCAGGCAAGCGGTGGTCCCCTGCGCAGACTGCCTGCCCCTGGGGGGCCGTAACAGGCGACAGGACGGGGCACTGGGGCTGCTGTTGTTGTGTAGAGGAGAAAGGGAGAACAACCCTGTTTACGGAAAAGGCGCGTCCGGTGCCGCTGGCCAGTGGCCTTCCTGGTGGGACAGAGGTCCTTTGTTGGGAAAACAGGAAGCGAGGATTTCCATGACCTTCCCGGCCACCCGCCGGCCGCCTGCCCCAGCTTCCGCTGATTCTCAGCAGCTTCTGCCGGCCACCCGCTGCTGGTCTGTCCGTCCACTTTTTGTCCATCTGTCTGACTGGTGCCCGGGCCTCCAGCTGTGGGACAGATCTGTCTGTCAAAGTTCCTGGTACAGGGGTAGGTCACCTGGAGAGCACCTTCTGCCGTTGGTGTCCCCAGTCACACAGGAACGAACACCTGGCCGTGCTCCCGGGTGCCTGGGTGCAGCGGAGCCCCGTGAGTCCAGCAGACATGAGGCGGCCTGGGCCTGCAGCTCGCGGAGGCCAGCCTCAGTGCAGCCCGGGGGCGCGAGTGCGAGAGGTGCCCGTCAGGTCCTGATGTCCCCCAGGTGGCCAGGAGCTGAACCAAGGAGCAAGGGCCTATGCACACAGTGCACCAGGGACAGCTGGCCAAGCCTGGGGAGGGACCAGAGCACCCAGAGGCCCCAGGAGGCATGCCATGCCCCACCTGGTGGGATCCTGGGTCAGAGGGACTGTGTCCCTGCCGTCCAGGCCAGCATCCACACGTGGCCTGGACACTGCTCTGTTCGCTAGCCGTTCCTTCCTGACGGGGGTGGCTGGGCACACCTGTGTTCACACACGCACCAACACCACACACGTCACAGCTGTGCTCAGTGTCCTCATATGTACATGCACAGGATGCGCGTGCTCACACCACACCACACACGGGGACGCGCGTGCTCACACCACGCCACACGGGACGCGCGTGCTCACACCACACCACACACGGGACACGCGTGCTCACACCACGCCACACGGGACGCGCGTGCTCACACACCACACCACGCCACACACGGCAGGCACCTGTCCTCACCTGCAGGACAGGAACAGCGGGCCCCCCACCAGCCACCTCTCAGCCATGCCCCTGCCCAGGCCGCCCTGCAAGGCTCTCAAACCAGGCCGCGCGCACTGCGGAGCACCAGCCCCAGGCAGCGGGCTGGCAGCGCCACGCAGGGTGAGCTCCGGGGCGGCCCCACCCTCACCGCTTCTCTGATTCTTGGGTGGGTTCCCCAGGCTGTGCTCCCTCTTGGGCCCCCTGGGTCTGAGGTGTCCTGTGTGAGGCCTGAGGCTCTGGCCTGGTGGCCAGGAGGACTCAGCACTGACCCCCTGGGGGGACGCAACATGGATGGAGGCTGAGGACCCGTCACTGCAGAAGTGGACAGTGTGCCACCTGGGGCGGGCCTCGGAGAGCCGGGGAGTCCCAGCTTATTTTACAGGGAGCTGGTGGGCCCTGCACCTGCTGAGATGGGGTGGGCCCAGAGGAAGGACGGGGCTAAGGTAGGCAGAAGGCCAGGCCAGGAGCGGGGCCTGGTTTGGACACGTTGGCCTTGTGCCCCAGCACAGAGCCACCCTGGGACCACTCCCCTGTCTGGCAGACACAGAACTCGCAGTGGGAGAGCCGGGAACTGCAGGGACCAGCCAGCCCTGCCCTCCTCCTGCTGCAGGGTGCCGTCAGCCAGGGCCTGCGGTCCAGGGCCAGCATCCCTGGGCCAGACCTAGGACTCATGGTCCAGGTCAAGGGCCCCAGGGGTCACCCTGTTCTCTCACTAAGAGGGACCTGTTAGCCGCACTGATCAGGCATACAGCAGGTGCTCAGACTCTGCCCCGAAATTCTTCCAGAACCCAAGGACCTGCATGCTTGCAAGGGCACGAGAGTCCAAGGCTGTAGCAGACGAAGGGCGCTGAGGCCAGCACAGTGTCACCTGGGCCAGGAGGGCGGCTGGCTGAACAGAGGGAACAGGAGGTAAGGGGCCTGGGTACCAGGTGTCCCCTCCCACCCGTCCACCTGTCCACCCTGCCAGTCCTCTGCAGTGCCGCAGACCCAAGGCTCCCCAGTGGCTCGCTGGACGGGGAATGAATGAACGCCCACCAGTACTCGCAGCCCCCAGCTCCTCCCGCACCTCCGCCCCGCAGCGATGACCGTGCGCTGCTCTCTGCAGCCCAGGCCCGGCCCGCGTCCACCCTCCCAGGCAACAGAGGCTGCCTGTGGGCGCCAGAAGAGGCCAACGTGCAGAGCATGGAACTGCAGCCGCAGGCCGCGCCGGGCGTCTGGGTGGCTGAGGCCGCCGCACCCCCTTCTGAGGACACAAAGCCGCAGCTGTTCCCGGCCAGCGGCCCGTGCAGGGGTCATGAGGGCAGCTGGGCCAGGCTGGGGCCCAGAGGAGGAGGGTTGGTCTGTGGGACTCACCCACTGCGGTGGGGCCGCCGGCAGGGTGGGCAGTGCGAGGGCCCCTGGTGCCCCACAGCCTCCAGGCCAAGAGCTGGCCTCCCATGTCCAGAGCCGGAGTCCTGCAGCCTGCTGGAGTGCAGGCCCGGGCATGGGGACAGAGCACTGCCTTGAGGAACAGCCTTGCACGCTGAGCACGCTGGGAATCACTCTTTTTTTTTTTTTTTTTTTTTTTTTTTAATATTTATTTGTTTGCTTTAGTTGTACACAATGCGTTTATTTTTACGTGGTGCTGAGGCTCGAACCCGGGCCACGCACGTGCTAGGCGAGCGCTCTGCCGCTGATCCCCAGCCCCAGCCCAGGAATCGCTCTTTCCTTGGGGCTGCAGAAGGCCGAGCCCTGGGCCCAAGGCAGCTCCCCCAAGGCAGCTCCTCCTGCTTCTGGCTCCCCGACCCTCGGAGAGCGCCCAGCTCCAGGCTGCATCCTCCAGCCCCACAGCAGGGCCGGCCACAGCTCCTCTGGCTGGGCCCTCAGCTCCCCACAGGCCAGGCTCTGGGTCATTAGAGGTCATGCCGCCCAGGAGGGCAGAGGCAAGCGCAGGCTGTGGGGTTTCCTGGGGAAAAGACCTGCTATGGTTAGATGTGAAGTGTCCCCAGAGCTCATGCGGGGACAATGCAGAAGGTTCAGAGGTGAAAAACTTGGGTTCCGAGAGCCTTTAGCCACTAGTGCCTTCATCGGTGGGGGGTTGACTGCAGGCAGGTGGGGTGTGGCTAGAGGAGCTGGGTCACTGGGGGTGTGCCTTTGGGGTCACATTTTGTCCCTGGTGAGCAGAGCGCTCTCTCTCTCTCTCTCTCTCTCTCTCTCTCTCTCTCTCTCCTCCCTCCCTCTTTCGGGTGGCGCGTCCTGCTGCTTCCCTCTGCCACACCTCCATACACCCACTGAGACCTCTGGAACTGTGAGCCCCAAATAAACTTTTCTTCCTCTAATTGCTCTTGCCAGTCTCTTGGTCACAGTGGCACAAAGCTGACTGGAACAACCCCTTGGAAGCAGCCCTTCAGCCAGCCAGATGCCCATGACTACATGTCCCCGTGTGGGGCCGAGAGGGACAGGCCTCTCCTGGTCCTCCGCTTCCACCCTCCCCCAGGGAAGCCCTAGAATCCTGGGCCAGATCTCTCCCAAGACCCTGCCCCGTGTTGGCCAGGTGCGGTCACTTCCACCCACCATGGGGACTGTCCAGGACTCCTGGACCCCACTTCTCCAGCCTCGGCCCCAGCACCAGTTCCCAGGAGGCCCCTGGGCCACTGCAGGGGTGGAGGCCCGCAGTCCTGTCGCCCCACAGACAGCCTTCAGCCGCTGCCCCTGCAGCTGTGGGATGGAGCAAGGGCGGGAGGGAGGAGGGGTCCAGAGCGAGGCACTGGCCCCACCCTCAGCCCCGGTGGGTTCGGTGGGTGGCAGGGTCAGGAGGAAGGTGAACAAGGCGCAGAGCAGAGGGCCAGGAGGAGGACGGCCTCAGGAGGCGGGGACCGCGAGCCTGGCAGTGGCGTCTGCTACTGAGAAGTCGGGGTCAGCAGGGGTCAGCAGGGGTCCAGAGAGGGGGTCCTGAGCCCCAGCGGGGGAGGGGCAGGGAAGGAGGGGCTGGGCACCGTGGGCCAGCCCCGGGGTGGGCAGCCACGGAGCCTGGCTGCGAGGACTGGCCTGGAGCCCACGCGGGGTGCAGAGCGGCTGTCCCTGTGAGAGGTGGCCTGGAGGCTGTGGGGCACCGGGCAGGCCTGGCTGCCAGGGCCGCAGCAGGAGGGTCTCCAGCAGTGTGGGGCAGGGGGCAGGGGTGTGGGTGGAGCTGGTTGGGGGCAGGAAGGAGAGTCGGGGGAGTGAGACCTGGGCCTGCGGTGGGAGGCCACCCACAAGGAGGCTGCGCTCGGAAAACAGGAAGCAGCAAGCGGCCACAGGGGTTCGGAGAAACTGGGCCTCCATGGTGGGAATGGAACCCGGGCAGACCCATGCTCAAACGGCCAACCACGGAGCCCCAGGCCTCAGACTGCCTGAAGTTCTGAAGACCAGGGCGTCCAAGCGGAGGGGCTGACCCATCCTGGGTGGGGAGGAAGCCAGAAGGGGCTGCACCTGCTGGGGCTCCTGCTGCCCCATCCTGGGTGGGGAGGGAGAAGAGGGAGCAGACAGGAGGAGGGCCGTGCTTTCCTTCTGTCAGAATCCACAGGTCAGCTGATGCCTGCGCCAATCTGAGCACCTGTGACTGACACCTCCCCATGACCCCGGAGACACATTCAGATGGTAGCACCATGTGACCAGGCAGTCCCACGCTACCGCAGGGACGCAGGGATGGGCCTCGAGGATGTCGCGCTCAGTGAGGGCACCTGTCCCAGGAGCACAAGCACTTGGGTGAGGCACCTGGGGTGGCCACGTTCCTAGACAGGGGGTTAATGGTCGTCCCAGCAGCTGGGGAGGGGGCAGAGTTTCAGCCTGGGGGGAGGACAGGTCCTGGAGATGATGGGGTGGGCTCACAATGCTGTGGCTGGGCCTGATGCCACTGGATGCCCTTCAAAGTGGTGACGTGGAACTTTTGCGCTATTCGTGTTTTACTGCAATCCGAACAGCTGCCGTGGTGCACGCCTGTCATGCCAGTAGCTCAGGAGGCTGAGGCAGGAGGATCTCAAGTTTAAAGTCAGCCTCAGAAACTTAGGGGAGGCCCTGAGCAACTCGGAGAGACCCTGTCTCTAAATAAAATACTAAATAAAAAAAATATAAAAAAAAGGGCTGGGATGTGGCTCAGTGCTGAAGCACCCCTGCGTTCAATCCCCAGTAACAAAACAAAATAAAACCGACCTCCAGCTGAGTTAGTGAGGTGCATCATGCCCAGCGGCCTAGTTGGAGCGACCACGTGTGGGTGAGCAAGGGGGTGGGCACCATGCCGTCGCCACAACTCCACGGGCTCCCACGCTGGCGTTGGAGATCTACCTGCCTTGCTCAACATAAAGATGAGTGGTGAGATTTTCAATAATGGCTCCCAAATCAACCAAGTGGAGGACAGACTGCGGAGGAGGGAAGAGGCCGGGCTCGGCACCCACAGCCTGCTCCTCCTGCTCTCTGAACAGGGACCCTGGATCCCCACGTGCGCTGGACCTGCAAGCGGAGCCGCCCGCAGGCCTTAGTCAGGAAGAGGAGCTGGCGCAGGCGGGCGCGAACCTCCCGCTCACACCCTGCTGCCCCCTTGAGCCGGGCACCTCGGCCACAGGGCCTCCGGCAAGGACCCAGCAGATCCGTGAGGCTGTGGCATGGGGCGGCACAGCAGGACGCTGGGGTGGGGGTCTTGCAGGTGCCGGCTCGCTCTGCTGGGGACCTGTCCCGGTGCGTGACTGCACGGCCGAGCCCTCTCAGCAGCATCGACATCCACTCTCTCCCCTCGTGCTGGGGACTGAACCCAGGGCCTGGCACGAGCCAGGCAGGTGCTATGCCACTGGAAAGACACTTCTTTGGGCCTTTCTCCCCCTGGAGGGGCCTCCCCCACCTCTGGCCTTGGGTGCTCAAAGGTGCTGGACTGTGTCTGCCCACCCGTCCCCAAACTCGAGCCCTGCCTGGGTTCCCGCCACCCAAAGCCCGTCTGCACCCTCCGCTGGCTTCCCAGAGGGGAGAGACCCGGTGCCCGCTCAGAGCCGGGAGGACGGGGGTCCATCCTGGAGGCAGACTTCCTGCCCCGCTGACCTACGGAGCCCTCCACTGGCTCACGGGGCTGCTGGGGCATTGGGCAGTGATGTCCTCGGGCCTGGGGTGCCCATGCTCCCTGGCGCCCAGCCAGGGCCAGACAAGGCCCTCCTGACAGATGAGGACATGCTCTGGGACCCAGCAGGGCCTGACCCCTGACTGGCCCAGGGCTGGGCTTCAGCAGGCGGCCCCTGCAGGGACAGGGCCTGGGGCGTGCACGTGGGGCACAGGCAGGCTGGGGCCTGACCTCTGATGGGCAGGGCAGACTCAGCCACGTGCGGCCAACTCCAGTGCCTGCTGCGGCTGGGGAGGAGGTGACAGTGCTGTCACCTGGAAGCACGGAGGTTTTCTGGGAACCCATTTGTCACGCCAATGTGCCTCCTGGTCCTGCGGCCTGCCCTGGGTTCTGCTGTCTGTCCAGGTGGGCCTGGCTGGTTACCTCAGAGCCCTCCCCTGCAGTGGTGGCCGCTGAAGGACACTCCCTCATTAACAGGGCCCAGCTCCAAACCTGGCCTGGCTGGGACTTGACCCTGCCCAGCTGGGGTGGGGACACATGCTGGTTGCAGCTCAGGGCCTGACCCCTGCCAGGCGCACCCTGGGAACCCCTGATGTGACCACAGGCCTGCGTGGCACCCTGGGACGCTGTGGCACAGGGCAGGGGTCCTAGGCCTCAGGACACTTCCTCACTGCCCTGGACTGTGAGCCTCTTGCCCCTGCGTCCCCACAGGCCGGGCTGGCCCCTGCTCAGGCCCTCGGCAGCCCTGGGTGCTGAGCCTGCCACAGCTGTCCCCCGCAGGGCTGCATCTGCTCCCTGTGCTCTGGGCCAGGCTCAGGTGTCCAGGCTGAAGGTGAGGCCTTGCCATGGGGCTGGCTAGCCTCTGGGCCAGGTTCTCCTTGGCGGGGTGGCTGGGCACTGGGTCACGAGTGACAGAGGCTCTTCTGCCATCCTGGGGGCCCAGCAGGTCTCAGCACCCACCCAGCATGGGGCAGGGGCACGCTGGGGACAGTGCCCATCTATGGCTGCCTCGCGCCTGACACTTCTTGAGACTGGCCAGCTTGGCCACGAGCAGTCCCGGGAACCGCCGACAGCTCTGGAACCCACCACTGCCGGGTGGCCCAGTGGGCAGGGTGGCCAGGGCCTCCCCGAGGGCCTCCCCGAGGGCCTCCCGAGCCTGGGCCCCACCATGAGCGCCTGTGCCTCGGGGCGGCCCGGGGGTCCCGTGGGCCCTCAGCTCTCACTGCACAGAGCCCTCGGGCCTGGCGCCCTCCAGCCTGGCCCTGGGCACGCGCTGTCCCGCTGTCTGCCCTGGGATGTGTCTCCCTGCGTCCTTGGGCCCGTTGCAGGCCCACGGTGGCCAGGTGGCGAGATGCTCAGGAGGTGCGGGCGGGGAGAAGGCCGCTGGGGATGTGGGAGCACCATCGCACCCTGCGCCCCATCGCCGGGGCCTCTGCCCTCCAGCCCTCGGTCCCCCCAGCTGGGCAGAACCAGAGGTTCCTGCAGCCTGGACAGAAGCCCAGCCCTAGAAGACCACTTCTGCCCAGGCCTTCAGGGAGGAGCCTGTCCCTGTCCTGACCCCCACCCTGACCAGGGCTTGCTAGTGTAGACTGGGGACCTGGCCACCCCGCCTTGGGGCAGCTCTGGGGCAAGCCTCAGGGAGAGCTCTGTGGGAGGGAGCCCTGGCAGGGTCATTCTGTGGCTGCCACCCCTGCCCAGACAGCATCGGCACCCAGGAAGGGCGTTCTCTTCAGGGATGGAGCCAGGCCTGCCCAGCCTGGTCTCTGTCACTGCGAGACTTCCAGAGGAAGCCCAGAGCCGAGGCCAGGTCCCCAGAGCCAGTGGGGACAGCTGGCAGGAGGGGCCGGCAAGGCTGCAACGGAGGTGGCCTCCCGTGCTCCGGGAAGCCTGAGGCAGGGGGAGGGCCCAACACCCAGGAGGCGTGGCCTGGAGGGCTCAGTGCAGCCTGCAGGCTTTGGACAGGGACAGGGACCTTCGTGCTGCACGTCCTGCCTGGGCTGCCCTGCCCACTGGCCCTGAGCCACGGCCAGTTGGGGACACGGTGTGCGGCAAGAACAGGGTGTGTGTTTGCTTAGGGTGCCCGGAGCCTGGGGAGGGACAAGGACCCATTGTGTCCAGGCTGCCCTGCCCACTGGCCTATCCACGATGCCCCACCCGCCAACCCTGCTCAGAGACCCCACCCCGCCCATGGCTGCTGAGTCCCGGGGCTGTGGTCCTGCTGGGCCTGCTGCACGCACCCAGGGTCTGCCCAGGCCCTGCGGGCTGAGCCGGGAGAAGGAGGGCCAGCCGTGCGGGGCAGGGCCTCAGGGGCAGGGGTGACGGGTGGTGAGTGCTCCCAAGGCTCAGCCACGCGGCGGCGGCACAGGGAAGTCTGGGGGTTCCCCAGCTGTGAGGTGCCTCCCAGGGCCCAGGCTCCAGAGGGCCTTGGTGTGGACAGTGGTGCCTGGCTCACCAGTGAGGAACCGAGGCGGGGGCCACCAGGACTGTGAGGACATCACCCAGGGGCGGTGTGTGCGTCACAGCGTCACGGGGAGGGCTGGCTGTGCCTGCAGAACTGGTCTGACCAGGTGAGGGGCGTGTGGGGGTGTGTCTGTGCTCCTCCCCTGGATTTGTGGACGGCCACCAGGAGGCAGGCGGACAGAGGCCACAGCCTGCGTCATGGGCATCACCTACGGCAGCATGGTGGGCAGGTGGCCACCGGCCGGGGACATTTGCTTAACTGGGTGGCAGGGCAGGTCTGGGTGCTGAGCTTGACAGCCAGGCCAGGGAGGGACTGGCAGGCAGGCAGGCAGGGCCTGGGCGGGCACTCCACCGCCCCCACAGGTCACAGATGCCTTGATGGGGAGGCGGACACGCCACAGAGGCTGGGATCAGGCTGGGCTGCCAACAGGCCCCACGAGGAGGCCAGACCTGGCCCGGCCATCCCTGGGGAGCCCGAGACCTCGCTCCACAGCCCACCTCTGGCTCTGCCCACAGGTGGCCACAGTGTCCTCCAGTCTTTGAACTAGCCGAGCAAGGCCAGTCTGAGGGCTGCCCGTGGCCGAAGTGGCCTGGCCAGCTGCATGTGGCTCCTGCCCAGGCCTCAGAGAGGCTCCACGCCCGAGAGGTCACTGAGTCACCTCTGCCGAGGCCCCGGAAGGCAGACCCTCGGCCGCGATCCTGTAGCCTAGCTGGACCGCTCCTCCTTCCCTGACATCGCCCTCCTCCCGGCCACCCCCGGCCCGCCGCCCAGACAGCTCCTCCGGGTACTCCTGGCCTCGCGGCTGCCTCGCCCTCCTCCCTCATAGCAACTCCCTCCCAGAGAGATGCCAGCCCCACAGTGCCCAGGCCCCTGCCCTACCTGCTCACTCCTGGACTGAGCTCAGGTGTGGCCACCCGAACTGGCTCCCTGTGGCCACTTTGCCTTCCTGAGCCTCAGTTTCCCCTCTGTAAATTAGGACCCAGAGGAGGACGGGGCCAGGGCTGGTGGGCAGGTCTGAGGGTGTGGGCTGGTGCCCAGCTCCCTGCCCCCCACCATGGCAAGCTATGGCCTCGCCCGACGCAGCACCTGGCAGCGCCCCGTCCCCAGACTGGAGCCCCTCCTGCAGCTGCCCGGAGGCCAGCCCAGGCCAGCACATGCCCCACGGCTGCCAGCAGCAGGGCTCTGTGGCCAGTGGAGGCTAGGATGGCGTGGGAGCGAGCAGGACAGCGCTGGTGGCGGGTCCCAGGAGCTGGCCCGGACAGGGCCCCGGGCCCATCTGCAGGACAGTGGAGGAGATCCAGCAGCCCGCTCCCCTCCACGGGCACCAGGGAGCCAGGGCAGGGCTGTGAGCAGGGCAAGGACACTTCAGGAACAGCTCCAGAGGCCATGAGGAGCGAGGAGGGCCCCGAGGGGCGCAGGCAGGGCCAGCAGGACGGTGCGGCCAGCAGGCGGCCGAGCGAGCGCCACTGTCCACTGTCCCTGGGCACCTCCGCACTGTGGTCCCCAAGAAGCTGACTCGGCCACCTGGGAGGGACACCAGGGCCGGGTCGAAACCCCAAAATGGTGCGTCCCAGAAACCAGGAGTCAGAGGCTCCCCTCCCACGGCCTCGGGCAAAGTCACTCCTGACAAGGTGTGGCACAAAAGGCGGAGAGGAGAGATGGGGCACGTGCCCTCCTACCTGCTGGGCAACGGCCAGTGTGGGTCCCTACGTCGTAGATACGGGAGTTCTGGGGAGGACGTGGCTCTGAGCGGGCCAGGTGGGGACCTCCGTGCTGGGGACGCTGGCCTGGGCCCACCTGCTCAGCTGGCGGGTCTCCCCAAGGAGCCAGCTGGGGCAAAGCCTGGTTCTCTTTCTCCGGGCAGCCCCCGACCCAAAGGGGGGCCTGCTCCCAGCATCACCTGTGCTCCTGAGCAGGTGCCACAGGCCTTGGCAGCAGTGGGCTCCCTGCCCCTGGCCCTGCCAACCCTGAGGGACCCTGGGTTCTCCCTTCCTCCTCCTGGCACTGCCCAGTCCTGAACCCAGAAAGTGGGGGTCCTTGGAGGAATGACCCGCCCAGAATCTCTGAGCAGGGTTAGAGCAAAGGTGCTTGCTCAGAGGACAGGGCCCTGCGGCTGGGTGCGGGCAGGCTCAGCCCCTATGCTCTGGTCCGCCTGCAGCCCAGCTCCTTGGCTCCCACCCTCTCCCCAAGAGGCTGGTGTCCCAGGAAAACACACCCCAGCCAGGGGCAGCAGCAGGCGGTCTGGGAGGGGCAGTATACGGAGGGGCAGACAGGACAGGTGTGGGCCAGGTGGGCAGCGGGCTCAGCCGCCAGCCAGCGGTGCTGTGCCACTGATCCAGGCATGGGAGCCCAGAACCCCCAAACAGCCCACACCTGCAGCACTGCCAGCCCCAGCGGGCCCTGGGAGGCCCCAGGCTGGTGGCAGCGGGACCCAAGCACCCACCTAGATCAGAGGAGGCAGAGACGTGGCACAGGGTGCTGGGTGGGAAGCAGCTAGGGCCTGCAGGAAGCTGGAGGGCGCCTGGGATGGGGAATTTCCTGGGGGTGGGAGGCGCCGGAGAGGGAAAGTGCAGGATTCCTGCCATTCTTTCCATTTCTAGGCAGTGACTCAGCTCCGGGCTTCCTGGGCCTGGCCCCCAGGCCGCGGCCCGGCCGGGAATGTGCAGCCAGGAGGGCCGAGTCTGGGCCGTCCCCAGCATGCCAGGGGCCTTGCCCTTCTTCCTCTCCAGTGCTGCCACCCTCACTGCCTGTCCTGCCCACCTCACCCCTGCCTGGCTCTCCCTGCCACCATTTCACAGGGACAGAGGACAAGACCTGAACCTTGTGGAGAGGTCCACACAGGGGGCCACGAGGTCCGGCCCAACCCTTGCTGTGACTCGCTGCCACTTGGTTGTAGGAGAAGCAAACAGGGTGACCTCTCCCTGGGCCTTAGGCTTCCCACCTGGATACTGGACAGCTGGCAAGACCGCAGGTGTCCAGCCCTTGGACACCCAAATGAGGCCCACCAGTCTCCTTTCTGGAAGAGAGGAGGAGGCCAGGGCTGCAAGGCTGGAGGCCATGCCCACCTGACTTGGTGACCCCAAGGCGGCTGGGATGGGCCTGGATCTTCCCAGTGCATAGGGGCTCGGGGAAAGAGGAGGTTTCCCTGAAAGTGCCCCAAAAGAGCTCGCAGCAAGGGCGCCGGCCCAGAGGCCAACCGGCTGCGTGCACACACGGCCAGGGCTCACCTGGGAACAGGTGTGCACACAGGTGCACTGCTCCCTGGGTCCTGGTCCAGACTGAGCAGCCACCATGCCAGACTGGGGCTCCCCAGCTGCTAGCCTGAGAGTACCAAGCACAGCACCTCTCTGGGAAACCCCTGGCAGCACAGCTGGCTTGGGGATCTGGGCACCCCAGGGCAAGCACAGGGCACGGGGGTGGGCTGATAAAGACTTGGAGGCATCCCCTCAGCAGAGGCTGGCTTCCCCTCTGGGCTGGCCTGGAGGCTTCTCCGCCCCTGACACTTCCCAGGAATGGGGAAGTCCCCTGCTGTTACGACAGCGTCCAGCCACCTCTGAACTGAATGCCCTGCCCAGACCTACCTCCTGCCTGGGGTCAGAGTGGGCTGGGAGAGCCTTGGTTAGAGATGGGGATGGGGCAGGGTCCCTCCCTAGGCCTCAGTGGACCCCTCTAGACATTCCCAAGGGCAGATTGCAGCCAGACTCGGGGGCTGGAGAGCCAGGCTCCAGCAGCCACGGACCCCTCCTCTAGCCTCTGGTAGTCCTCCTGAAGAGCATGGGCAGGGCCAGGAAGGACTGCCCGCTGAGCTGGCATCCCCCAGAGGGAGGCCCTCTTGGGTGGGACAGCCTCGGCCCCACTCCTGCTGCACCTGGGCTCCAGGTGCTCCTGGTGCCGCTCACTGCCTGGCCTGGGCCGCCCTCCCGGAGCCAGCCCAGGCCTTGCTGGCAAAGGCGGGGCTGGAGCAACAGAGCACAGCCCCCGGCCACACAGCTCTGTGGGCTCCCCAGGACCTGCCCTGCCTGACCTGGCTCCAGGCTGTGCCTGCTGACCCAGCCCCTGCCAGCAGGCCTGGGAGGAGGGCAGGTGAGGCCTCCCGCACCCCAGTGCCCTGTAGGTGCCGAGCCCGGGAAGGCACAGGGTGCTATTCTGGTGCTCCTCAGCAGGACTCGGGGCCGCACTGGCTCTTGCTCAGGACCACTGGCTGCCCCCACCATGCCCCGGCCTAGTTCTGAGCCATTAAAGTTGGAGAGCCACAGGTGTGCAAGCCCCAGACCGCGTGGGCTGGCAGGGAGGGCCCCCTGGGCCTCACCTGAAGCTGCCGTCTCGCTCCGCCCAGGCCTGACCTGTTCTTGGGCAGAGTTCACGCTTGGCAGCAACACTCCTCTCTGAGTGCCCGGCAGGGCCAGCTGCCAGACACAGTCCCATCCTGCCCCTGAAGTCCCTCCTTCTGCCAAGGCCACTGCTGTCTCTGACCACATGCATGTGGGGGTGTGACAACAGTGCCCCCCCCGGGCTGATTCGGGCACTTGAGTAAGCTGAGCCCCGGCAGATATGCAGCGAGTGCTCACCTAATGCGCATCTCCAAGGTCACGATCGTGCCCAAGCCCACATTTGGGGAATGTGTTGAGGCCGTGCTTCCAGGGACCACCCAGAGGGCGTCTTTGTGACCTGCCGTGGTCCGGGCAATACCTGGGTCAGTCCTGGGACCATCCACAGCAGCTTCAGAATCTCTCATCACTGCCGCCGCTAGTTCCAGGCTCCAGGGTTCCGGAAGCCCCCTAGGACGCAGGTCAAGAGCCCCTACCCCTCTGGGAAACCACCTGGCTGGCTCCAAACTGCAAAGCCCTGTCTCCCAACCCCTGGCCAGTCATGGTCCCGGCCTTCGCCAGGGCCTGTGCTTCTGCAAGTTCTGCAGCCCCCACCTGCCCCCATTCTACCCAAACTTGGAGACTCAGGAAAGCTAGGTCTCCCCTCCGAGGAGCCCCAAGGGAGGCTCACTGGGGAGTTGTGCTCCCACCTGCCTGGGCCTGCAGGCCCTGAGCCCCCCTGGGGCCACATGCAAACCCTCCGGCTCCTTGGGGGTCCCCTGCTGTGGCACCTCAAGTCTCACCCACTCAAGGGGTCAAGGTGTGCCAGCAGAGGCAGCCTGCACCCTCAGCCCCTGTGCCCTGCAGAACAGCAGGAGGAATGTGACTGGACACTCCCGGCCCCCACCATGCCCAGCGGCAGCTCACTGGCCTTGAGAGTCTCCCCAAGAGGTGGCTGGGGGCATGTTGGGCCCTTAGGCCAATTGTCCCAGGGAGCCACAGGACTCTACTGGCGCAGTCCTGGGGTCTGTGCCTGCAGTGACAGCAACAGCCTCCTTACCCACACCTATGAGGCACCTACTGTGTGCTGTGGAAGTGCCTCTCAGCCACAGGCTTACACAGGCCAATTCTGCAGACAGGGAGACGGAGGCTGCGACGTGCTGCCATTCAGTGGCAGGTCAAGGCCTTGGCCTGGGCCATGAGTAGGGCCTGGACCGAGGGAACACAGGCTGGGGTCAGGGGTGTTCCCCAAAGCCGAGTGGGTGCTGGCCAGGGCGGCCCGATGTGGTCCAGCTCAAACGCTGCAGCCTGGCCCCAGCCACAGGCCACAGTGCTCGATGGAGAAGCACCCGTCCCCCGTCCCCCAGTCCCCAGCGCAGGCCCGCTGCACGTGGGCCCTGCAGCCCCGGCTCAGCTGCCCCGGCTCAGCTGCAGCGCTCTGGGCTGCTGAGTCCAGCTGGGGTCACCTTGCCCACTGTCGCTGCTGCCTGAAGGCATGCCGCAGAGACGGCCACAGGACGCTCTTGGGGACCACAGAGAGCACTCGGCTGCCGGGGACCCTGCTCGGCCCTGGACGTTCCATGGCACTGTGCTTTAAGGGTCAGGTGAGGACAGGAGGCCGTCCACACACGGCCCAGGCTGAGGGCGGCTTGTGGCGAGCACTGCCGACGGCAGCAGGGGACCCGGGGCAACGGCCTCCAGCCCCAGTGCCGACGGCAGCAGGGGACCCGGGGCAACGGCCTCCAGCCCCAGTGCCGACGGCAGCAGGGGACCCGGGGCAACGGCCTCCAGCCCCAGTGCCGACGGCAGCAGGGGACCCGGGGCAACGGCCTCCAGCCCCAGTGCCGACGGCAGCAGGGGACCCGGGGCAAACGGCCTCCAGCCCCAGTGCCGACGGCAGCAGGGGACCCGGGGCAACGGCCTCCAGCCCCAGTGCCGACGGCAGCAGGGGACCCGGGGCAACGGCCTCCAGCCCCAGTGCCGACGGCAGCAGGGGACCCGGGGCAACGGCCTCCAGCCCCAGTGCCGACGGCAGCAGGGGACCCGGGGCAACGGCCTCCAGCCCCAGTGCCGACGGCAGCAGGGGACCCGGGGGCAACGGCCTCCAGCCCCAGTGCCGACGGCAGCAGGGGACCCGGGGCAACGGCCTCCAGCCCCAGTGCCGACGGCAGCAGGGGACCCGGGGCAACGGCCTCCAGCCCCAGTGCCGACGGCAGCAGGGGACCCGGGGCAACGGCCTCCAGCCCCAGTGCCGACGGCAGCAGGGGACCCGGGCAACGGCCTCCAGCCCCAGTGCCGACGGCAGCAGGGGACCCGGGGCAACGGCCTCCAGCCCCAGTGCCGACGGCAGCAGGGGACCCGGGGCAACGGCCTCCAGCCCCAGTGCCGACGGCAGCAGGGGACCCGGGGCAACGGCCTCCAGCCCCAGTGCCGACGGCAGCAGGGGACCCGGGGGCAACGGCCTCCAGCCCCAGTGCCGACGGCAGCAGGGGACCCGGGGCAACGGCCTCCAGCCCCAGTGCCGACGGCAGCAGGGGACCCGGGGGCAACGGCCTCCAGCCCCAGTGGCTCAGCTGGGTTGGTCGCGGCACCTCAGCCTCTGGGACAGGCTGCAGGAGGGGCGCAGCGGCAGGCCCGAGTGTACACGGCTGCCACCCGGTCCCGCGGAGCCTCCCAGCGCCGTGTGCCTCTGGGAACGGTTGCAGAACCCTGGCCCAGCCTTTCCAGCTCGTCTTCCCCGCCGGGCGAGAGGCTGTGCCAAGGAGTGTCGAGGCAGGAGGGGAAAGGGTGCCACCTGCCCAGCTGTGCCCTGAGAACAGCACCCCCGTCAGCGTGGCAGGCCGCCCTGGGTGGGCCGGACAGGGCGTGCAGGGGCCTGCCTGGTGCTGGCCCCACCGGTCAGGGCCAGGCTCAGGAGGGTCAGATTCACACAGCGCCCAGCCTCGGGCACCAGGGGCCAGGATGTGGAGCTAGTGCCAACTGGGCCTTGGGGGCTGGGAGGAATCAGCCTGGGCAAGGCCAGGAGTTCCTGCAGAGGAAACCAGGCCAGGGAGCCTGACTGTCACTGGGACTGACCCTGATGGCCGAGGGAGCACTTACTGGGGCCCAAACCAGGCTGGAAGGAGAACAAAGGGGGCCCTTGGGAGGGCACGTGGGAGGTGACACGGCCACAGGCCTTGGCGGCTGAGGGGAGTGAGGACCTGGGCATAGCCATGCTGGAGAGATGTCAAAGATGGCCACGACAGTGTGGTGTAGCCTGTGATCTGTCCAGGGGCAGCTGGACACAGATTAAGGAGGCCCCATCAGGGGCATGGGAAGAAGGCCCAGGTGGTCTAAAGGACACAGGGCAGGGCAAGGTAGCTGGGAGAGTGGGGGGGAGGCACCCCTCAAGTGTGCCCACCCCACTGTCGCCTCTGTGATGCCCCAGCTTAGTGTGAAGTCTGTGTGCGACGTGTTCCCCAGTTGTCTTGAACAAGAGTGCGTGTGTGAGTGATGACACGTTATACGGGTGTGTGCATGTGTGTGCGTGTGTGTGTGTGAGACAGAGAGAGAGAGAGAGAGAGAGAGAGACCAAGAGGACCTGCGACCACCTTCCATCCCACCCTCCCTTCCTCCCCAATCCAGGGAGGCCAGCCTGGCTCCTGTCACCACGGCAACAGCAGAACTGGGTGACCCTGCAGGGCTCCCTGTGCACAGCATCCACACCCCTGCAGGGCAGGGAGCTGGGGGGCAGGGTCCCCGGGCAGGATCCCCGGGCAGGATCTGCCCTGCCCCTCAAGGCCCTTCCTCAGGAAACTCCGGCTTGGAGCAGGCAGGTGGAGGCCCAGGTGGAGGCCCAGGTGGAGGCCCAGGTTCTCTGTGAGGCCGCCCCTCTCAGCAGGGAGCCCAGTGGGGGCTCCTGCAGCGCGGCCCTGCTGCCCCTCTGCCTGCAGGAGTGCCCCAGCTCTGTGTCTGTGGCCACACCGGCTCGTGGGCCTGCAGCTGTTTTTAAGGTCCACTGGATGGGCCTTCCAGGGGCCAGGAAACAGGTGGGGACTGGTGCTCGGCTCTGAGTGGGCCTTGGCCAGGAGGGACCTGTGGGGCAGGCGTGGCCTAGGGTCATCTCCCAGGGCCCGAGTCCAGGGCAGAAGTCCCCCGTTCTCTGAGACCCGGCCTGGCTCCCCTGAAGGCGAAGGCAGAGCGTCTGTCTGCCAAGCTGGGAAGTGCAGTGGACCATGCCCACTCCCGGGTGGGGCAGGCCAGGCACAAGGCCCCAAGCTTTGCCCGTCACAGTGGCTTGGGCAGCCTCACAGGCAGAACCACGAGGCCCCCCACCCAGCCCACTCCTCGGACCAGAAACAGAGCATGCCTGATACTGGACGGGCAGCCCCCGGCGGGGGGGACGACGTCCATTCTGCGTCCAGATGAGGCCACACACTCAGATGCGTGAAACGGTGGGTCCACAGCACACGCCTACTCTGGGAGAGATGAGGGTCTCGGGAGCCACCTCCCAGGAAAGGCTGCCTCCTGTTTGCCTCTGCCCCCCTCCGGGACCAGGCTGCAAGACCCTCCCCACTCCTAGAGCCCTCGGAGACTTCCACAGAGGTGCTGCGGCAGGAGCCCGCCGGGGTCTCCAGCCCACCTTCAAAGTGGGGGAAGGAGGGGCTGTGCGCAGCTGAGCCCACGCTGCCCTGCTAGTCTGGGGAGACCTGGAGTGTTCAGAGCATGGTCTGGGAGCTTGGGGGCAGGGAGGTGACCCTCCTGTTTTAGTCAATTTATTTTTTTTCTGCTGTGACCAAAATACCCGACAAGAACAATTTTAGAGAAGAACAAGTTTGTTTGGCACTCTCGGTTCCAGAGGCCTCGGTCCACAGATGGCCGGCTCCGTTCTGTGGAGCCCGAGGTGAGGCAGAACATCCTGGTGCAGGAGTTTGGTGTAGGAAGGCAGCTCGGGACACAGCCACCAAGGAGAGGGCGGGGGACAGAGAATGGGAGAGAGGGAGCGAGAGGGAGAGAGAGAGGGTGGCCCTCCCCTCACCAGGACAAACTAGAAACCCCAAGGGCAGGCCCCCAGCGACACCCTACCTCCCCAGGTTACTACCCAGTTAACCCACTCGAGGATCGAACCACGAGGCCCCCCACCCAGCCCACTCCTCAGACCAGAAATGGAGCATTAAGGAGGCCTAATACTGGATGGGCAGCCCCTGGCGGGGGGACGAGGACGGTAAGGCCCTCGTAGCCTACCACTCACCTCTAAACCTGCGCACTGCCTCCCACAGGAGCTTCTGGGGGACACCCGACATCTAAACTAAAACATCTCCCCAGATCCTGGTCTCCCAAAGCTGACTCTGCGAGAGGCCAGCCTGGGTGCAGCTAGGATGGGAGGGGGACGGGCCTGGAGGCTCACACATTGGGTGGGGCCCACTGTGAAGGCACCAGGGGCCCAGCTCCTCCCAGGCATAGACCCTTCCATCAGGATCTGCATGGCCACCACCCAGATCCTAGCCTTTCTCCAGCACTGCCAGCCTTCCCAGCCTGAAAGTCCAAGGTCCAGGACAGCCTGACTGTCTGTCATGGGGGAGGGAGCCTCGGCCTTTCCTCTGTAAGGACCCCCAAGTGGGCAACAGCCCCTCCTCCCTTGCAGGTGTTGTGCTGACTGCAGAGAAGGTGGGACTTGACCCTGTGGGGGACTCTATGCTGGCTGGCATGGGAAGGCCATGGTAAAATGGCCAGTCCCAGCCCTGCCCTCATGGGCCACACTATAGAAGAAGGCCAGTCAGAGCTGCTGGGGCCAGTAGGGAGGTCAGTGTGGGGGACCGCAGGAAGAGACAAGCAGGCTGAGTCCCCAGCTCTGGCAGACGGAGGGAGAGCTACACAGGGGCTTTCAGGTCACAGAGGTCCTTGAGCTGGCCCTCGCTGGGTCAAGGCTACAGGACCCTTAGAAAGGCTCAGCAGGGGGCTGGGGTTGTGGCTCAGTGGTAGAGCACTCGCCTAGCACATGCGCGGCCGGGTTCTCATCCTCAGCACCACACACAAATAAATGCATCGTGTACAACTAAAGCAAATAAATAAATATTTTTTAAAAAAGGCTCAGCAGGGGAGGGTGTGGGGGTCACTGTACCAGTGGAAGGGCAGTGCCCGTGCAAGTGAAGGATGGCAGGCTAGGCTTGGGCAGCTGGAGGCACTGAGGGAAGCCCCAAGATAGGTGTGCGCAGGGTCACACCAGGGGGCTAGGAACAACCCCACAACGATGGATCCCTGCCTGGACACTTACTGGGAGCACCTGACCAAGGTCCCCTTGGTCCTACAGCCCTTAACTCACTCTGGGGGCCAGTGGGAGTTGGCAGATGGCCACTCACACCCAGAGTCCTGAGTTGCTCTTAGGTCAGTGACTTTGGACTGACAGCAGCAACCTGTGAGATTATGTCACAACATAGGTGAGTCTGGGGTCTGGACAGGAAGCAAAAAAAGGGAATGGGTAGGCTCAGGTTCAGAGCAGGACCATGTGGACCAGGGCTACTAGGGCCCTGATCACGCCCACCGCTGCAATCAGGTAGGGCCTTCTGGTAAAGAACAGCAGTCAGGGCGGTGCCAAGAGAGTGAGGGGCAATATGAGAGCCCTCCAGGCACAGGTTGGCAGGGCAAAGGAGGGCAGGCGTGTTCCGGAGGGCCTGGGGCCGTGGTCGTGAGGTCTGAACCAGGGAGAAGAAGGGGGCGTCCCGGCCACTTGGCCGCAGCGGAGCGACAGCAGAGAGGTCTCCCCATATGGGGTCACGTGTGAACTGGGGTGCGCAAGGCGCTGGTGACGTACACGCACAGTGTAAGTCACGCAAGGCCTCGGGGTACCGCGGGGTTTCCTTGAGGACTTCTCTTATCAGCGGGGCCCTGTACACCCCGCTCTACGCGCTCTCGGGACGCCCACGCGGCGCGCCGCGAGAGGAAAACGCGCGTCCCGCCGGCCTGGCGGGTGACCTTCCTCTGCGCCGCCTGTGGGCGGAGCCGGAAAGCCCCGCCCCCCGCTGCCACTGGCTGGGGTCCCGGTGTCCTTTCAAAACCTCAGTTCTCATTGGCTCCCGCGGCCCCTCCCGAGGGTGCGCGGCCACCGCCCGCGCGCGAGCTGCGCGTGCGCGGAGTGAGCGAGCGCGCGGCAGGGAGCCGCTGCACGCCGTGCGCCTCCGCGACGCCACTACTGCAAGCTAGTCCCGGCAGGTCGCAGCGCCCCGCCCGTTGCGCGGCCCTTGTCTACCGGGCAGGCGACGTCCGGCTGCCCCGGCGTCACGCCGGCGGGTTTCAGGCTGCGGCGCCGCGCGGTCCGCGAGCGGAAGGGGGCGGGGCCTCGGCTGGTCCCGCCCCCGCGGAGGGATACGCGCCACCGCGGCCCAAAACCCCGGGGCGAGGCGGCCGGGGCGTGTGAGCCGCTCGGCCAGCTGCGCCTCTACGCGGTCTCCGCGCGGCCCGCCTCGCCGAGCGCCGGCCTCAGGCCCCCAGGGCCGGTGTGCGGCGCGCCCGCCCGATCCGCCGGGCTGTCTGCGGTCCGGGAGGCCGCCCTCCCGCGTCCGCGCCGGTCGGGCGAGAGGCGGCGCAGAGCGCGAGGCCGCCCGCGATGCTGCTCTCCAAGTTCGGCTCCCTGGCGCACCTCTGCGGGCCCGGTGGCGTGGACCACCTCCCAGTGAAGATCCTACAACCAGGTACGCGCGCGGGCGCCGGGCGGGCCGGGGCGGGGGCCGGCGGGCGCGCCCTGGCCCGCACCAACCCGCCCGCGCGTCCCCACAGCCAAGGCGGACAAGGAGAGCTTCGAGAAGGTGTACCAGGTGGGCGCCGTGCTGGGCAGCGGTGGCTTCGGCACGGTCTACGCGGGCAGTCGCATCGCCGACGGACTCCCAGTGAGTAGGCTGCCGGGCGGACCCGGGTTCTCCCGCGCCGCGATTCCGCTGCCGGTACTGACCGCTCACGTCCCCCCGCAGGTGGCCGTGAAGCACGTGGTGAAGGAGCGAGTGACGGAGTGGGGCAGCCTCGTAAGTCCGCGGGCGCGGGACGGATGGGCGGGCGGGCGGGCGCGGGGCGGGTGCCGCCGCGCCTGGGCTTTGTGCGCTGACCGCCGTGTCCCCCAGGGCGGTGCAGCCGTGCCCCTGGAGGTGGTGCTGCTGCGCAAGGTGGGCGCGGCGGGCGGCGCGCGCGGCGTCATCCGCCTGTTGGACTGGTTTGAGCGGCCCGACGGCTTCCTGCTGGTGCTGGAGCGGCCCGAGCCGGCGCAGGACCTCTTCGACTTCATCACGGAGCGCGGCGCCCTCGATGAGCCGCTGGCGCGCCGCTTCTTCGCGCAGGTGCTGGCCGCTGTGCGCCACTGCCACGGCTGCGGGGTGGTGCACCGCGATATAAAGGACGAAAACCTGCTGGTGGACCTGCGCTCGGGCGAGCTCAAGCTCATTGACTTCGGCTCGGGCGCGCTGCTCAAGGACACGGTCTACACCGACTTTGACGGTGCGTGTCGCGGCGGCCGCGTTCCGGCAGAAGCGGGCGACTGTTGAGCGGCCAGCGCCGGGCATGCGGGGTGGGGGCGGGGGAGCGTCTGAGCTGCCCCCTCAGCCGCGTTGGGGCGCTGGGGTCTCGTCTTTAGGGAAGGGGGTGACAGCTGGGGAACCCCGCGGTGCGCGAGTGACGCAGGGCGCAGCCGTCCGCCCGGCGCTCTGGCCCCCCTCCTGGAGCCTGGGCGGCGCTCGCGGGACTCCCTGCGTGCGTGCAGAGCGCGGGGGCGCCGCGGCAGAAATCCCCGCATTGCGGAGCGCGGGGAAGCCCGGGCTCCCCGCCTCCCGCCTCCCGCCGCGGGTCCGCAGGCTGGCGCCAGGCGTAGTGGGCTGGGGCGGGACCGAGCCGAGAGGGCGCTGCGCCCCGCGGCCTCGCTTCGCATCTGTTTGTTGTGAAACTGGAGCTGTGGCTCATGTGACGCGCTCCTCCGCAGTCGGGCCAGCTGGGGGCGTGCCGGCCCCTCCCCTGCGGGTCCCTCCGCGGCAAGGCCCGCCCACCACTGCCGGGCTGGGGTGTTTCCAGCCGGATGACGAGCAGGATTTTGAGGCCCGGCTAGGAGTAATTAGCGGGAGCACCCAGCGCGTGGGCCTGACCCTGTGTGTCCTCTCAGGCACCCGGGTGTACAGCCCCCCAGAGTGGATCCGCTACCACCGCTACCACGGGCGCTCTGCCACCGTGTGGTCCCTTGGTGTGCTGCTCTACGACATGGTGTGCGGAGACATCCCCTTCGAGCAGGACGAGGAGATCCTCCGCGGCCGCCTGTTCTTCCGGAGGAGGGTCTCCCCAGGTGTGGAGCTGTGCTGCTTGCTGCGGGGAGGGCCTGCGGGGAGGGCCGGGAGCTGAGCCCTCTGACGCTCTCCTCTCCCCCCAGAGTGCCAGCAGCTCATTGAGTGGTGTCTGTCCCTGCGGCCTTCCGAGAGGCCCTCGCTGGACCAGATCGCTGCCCACCCCTGGATGCTGGGGGGAGAGGAGGGTGCCCCTGAGAACTGTGACCTGCAGCTCTGTTCCCTGGACACTGACGATGGGGCCAGCACCACGTCCAGCAGTGAGAGCTTGTGAGGAGTAGCCTGGACTCCATGGTGGGGGTCTGGGCTGGGCTTGGCCAAGCTCCCAGAATACTGACTTTTCTTCTGCCTGGGCTGTCTCCTGCAAAAGCAGTGACCTCTGACCCCTGGTGACCTTTGCCCTTGGCACCGGGCCTGTTTCCTTTGCTTTGAGTGCCTTTTTGAACGCTGCTCCCTGGGACTGGGTTTTCTCGAGCTCTTCTGTCCAAAGATGGCTCGGGGCAAAGCAAGGTCCTGCCTGCCCTGGGCGGATACTTGAACCAGAGACTTCTCCCACCCTGCCCTCCCCGTCGTTGGGGGCAGTCTTCCCATCTGATGGTGTCTGACCTGGAGTACCCACCAGTGGGCACAGGGTCCCAGAGCCCACCTCCTGGTCTCCAGTCTCACGGTGTTCATCTGGGCATATCCCTGCACAAGCAATGCAACGTCGGGCCTCTGCTGCCCACCGCCCCACCGAGCTGTGTCCCCGAGTGCCAACGTCAGTTATTTATGGTGTGACCCCCTGGAGGGCGCCCCTGCCCGCGGGGCTATTTATTCTTTAATTTATTTGTTGAGGTTACTTCCTCTGAGCAGCCCTCCTCCAAGCCCCTGGGGTGGCCAGGGGCAGGCAGGTTGGGTGGCTGTGTGGTCCCTGACCTGGTTCCAGTTCCTGCACATGGAGTTGGTCCCCAGCCCCACCTGTGTCTGTCGGAGGAGGCAATTGTACAGTGGCTAACTTAAGGGGGGAGTGGGTGATCTGCCACCTTGGGCTCTGCCTGGGGTGGGTTTTAAATTATTGACCTTGTACAGTCTGCTTGCTGGCTCTGAAGGCTGGGGTGGGGGCAGAGTCTCAAGCCCTTAATTTATTTTAGCAGCCGTGTTTCTGTGACCCGGTGTGAGTAGGCATCGGGGAAGTGTGAGATGTCTGGAGATCATATTTTTTATACAGGTATTTCAATTAAAAATTTTTTTGTACATAATGGATGCCCTGTGTTGACTGGGCTGGGTGCTTTGGTGGAGAGTGGGGCTCTGAGAGGAGGGGCCCAGCCTGCCTCTCCCTAGTGTCCATGCCCTCAGGCCAGGGGTCCTGCATGTGGTGCTGGCCCTGGGTGTCACTCCGTTCTCTGCACCAGCATGCGGGGGCAGGTTGGTCCAGCAGGGGTAGCGAGGACAGTGTTGCTACCAGCTGAAGGCCATGCCTGGAATGGCCTCTGACCTCTAGGGGCCCAGCTGGGT